>CM077147.1:152075928-152167100 GCA_039583875.1 Platanthera guangdongensis | reverse complement strand
TAACTGGTCAGGAATTTATGCTCGACGAAATAAATATTATTCGTCGAACAGAGGTCGACGAAAGTGGAACAGAGAAAACAATTTATATTATTCTCTTAGTAGAGATCGACGAAACCACTACCATTCGTCGAACTCAACTCGACGAAATTACCTTAATTCGTTGAACTCAAAAATTCAGAACAAAAATTTATGTTCTCTTCAAAATCATAATCAAAACCAACATTTTATAAATCCTTTTATTGAGTGGATAATCTCTCCTAGAAATATCATCCTCTTTGTTACAAGAATCAACCTAACAATTCTTTTATTTCTAATTACTATAAAAGAGAACCAAGACCCAAGGCAATCTGGGTCCAAAACTAATAACATCTATTTTCAGGAAGAGACCTATCTTACCATAAAGGAGTAGTGGTATTTGATAATAATCAAAAGCTATAGTCTCAGCCAATACAGAGGATACATCAGTGGTTGTATAGGGGGAGATTGTTTAGAATGCTACAGTAGTAGGGGGAGATTGTTTATTCTATTTATGGGGGGAAATTGCTTGAAAGGATGCAGCAATATCTTTATTTTATTAAATTTCATGGAATGATGTAGCAATAGCTTTATTTTATTAAAATGCTTTGAAGGATGCAGCAATAGCCTTATTTTATTAATTTTATTTCTCAAAACACACATGTACATCTGAGGAATTTTTTTTTGATTCAGGCAGATTATTTTGCTTTGTATTTTATTTGTTTTTGTGTAAATAATATCCTCACCCAAATAGGGGAGATTGTTGGAACCCTGGTTCTGGTTTGGGCAAGCATCACTATTAGGATGTTTAGATTGACACAAAATGTATAGTCATTGGTCATAGGTTTATTTTCAGATTTGCCTCAGATGGGCTCTCTAGAATTGCTGAAAGAATTCCAATAAATGTAGTTGTGACAAACTCAGGAACTCAGTTCGACAAACGTCGAGCTCAGGTCGATGAACTCAGAGTTCCTTCTCTGAGTTTAGGTCGACGAACTCTAATCTCAAGAAAGAAGTTCAGCTCGACGAAATCCAATAGAGCTCGATGAACTCCTAGTTTCAGGTCGACGATCGCTGAACTCAAGACAGATTCTCAGCTCGATGAAATAGAAGCTGAGCTCGATGATCTGTGGGCTCTGGTCGACGAAATTTGTGCAGTAATTCCAGGCCTATTTATTTACAGTTGTCAGATTAACTTAAGGATTAATTATAGTCAATCAAAGCCCAGAACATTTAATGCTAAATATTCCTAATGGAAATAGCCATTCAAAGGCAACATTAAGTGTAGGTTGTTTTAGAAGTTAATTCTGAATTAATTCCCAAGGCATCTTATACTCTCTCGGGAATGTTTCAGCCATTATCAAGATAAATGAATTCAAATGTTTGAATTCGATATAAGAGAAAAACAGAAAGATAGAAAGTAGAACAGAGACACAGTGAAGGCTTCCTTTTATAGAGGAGGAACTCTACATCAATCAAGATATTCACAGAGTTCTTCATCTTCTCCAGGCTTTCAAGAGACACACATCAATATCATTCTAAAAAGCGTGCAGGAGAACAACATCAATCTGAAGGCCTACACCCTGAAGAAAAGCTTCCTTCTTTCCTGAACCATTCAACAGCTCAGGGGGAGCTTTGTCATCATCAAATCCACTGGTCTTCTCTCAGTGATTTGAGATAGAGAAGACAACATCATCTCTTTTCCCTTTCCTGTGTACAGGGTTTTTACTCCCTTGAAAAGTAAACTCATGGTTTTTGGGCACCTGAACAAAAGACTAAAGGGTTGCGAGATCTCCCTGCAAATAGATCTTATGGTTGCAGTCACCTGATCAAAAACCTGATAGTGGATTCCTACCAGGGTGGTAGAAGAGTGGATGTACCCAAGTTAGGGGGAACCACTATAATCCTTGTGTCATCTGGATTGCTTGCTTTTCCTTCTTTATTTTTTGTGCTGTGATTTTCTTTTCCTAATATATATATATATATATATATATATATATATATATATATATATATATATTTCTAGTGTAAAGTTAAGATCTGTCCCTTAACTTTCAATGGAAATTAAAACTGGCCCACATTGCAGAGATCACTAATTTCCAGGATTAAACTACCTTGCATAGATTCTAAATAAAAATCTAACAATTCCAACCGACATAAAAAGCAAAAATAGACTGGGATAAAACAAATTCGAAACAAGCAACTCTGTCGTAACTCTCATAACACAACACAAATCAACAATATGCCTGCATTCCCGGGTAACGACGCCAAAGACATGATCCATCGGCAAGTGCACCAGTCGTTATCAAGTAATAATTTTGGGAATAGCTTCCCCGAATGTCGATCTCGAGGGAATGCAGGTTGGGTATTGTGATAGCATCATAAAAAAGATCGTTACTAAGAGTTAAATGAAATAACAAAGGAGATTGGTTTTCGATTCCTAATGCTAACAAAAAAATGAGAACTAATACGGGTCGTAAGCACCGCTTCGCTTGGTGGATGGAACAAGTGCAGGCCGCTATGCCATGCTTCGTGAGGAGAATGGACGGAGAGCAAGCAGATGGAATGAACACATGTGCGGAGAGTGAGGGTTGCAATCACCTCTTCAACTACCAACACTAGCCTTTGCTAGAGTGGTTCTAGTGCACAAGTGGAGTGGATGTGAACGGAGCCGAGAGCATTAAAGCTAACAAAAATGATTTAACTATCCCAAGCAAACTTCATTCATAGACAAATAAAAGTAAGTTCAAGTTCATTACAAGCTTAAGAATACACTTCACTATGAGAAGAGGTAGAATAAATAGATAGGGAGAAAGCCTAGCTGTGGTTCTTGGCCGAAATGGTGTGTAGTCAGTCCACTCCTTGTCTCAGACCGTTGGTTGCGTCCGGAGGTAAATGGGTTGTCAATTCACTTGTCTTGCTCTATATTCTTCCCTTTACTTCAATCTTTTCTCTCTTTTGCCCAAATGAGTAGTACCAAAAGATCTCTATTGCACAATGCTGGTGGACAGAAACTCCCTAAAGGGTTAAAGATGGCTTCGGATCGCCGGAGAAAGCTTCTCGGAGGGTGGAGATGAGTGGAGGACCTTTGGGGGTGAAAACGGCAGTTCGCGCGCAGCAGCGGGGTGGGAAATGAAAAGTGTTACCCAAATTTCGCAGATCATGGGTTTAAATATTGCTGCAAAAAATCAGAGCGAACGATCAGTGGCGCATGACCAGAGGTCATGCGCACTATATCCCATGATCATGTGATTAACAATGGCAGAACTTCTAGAAAAATGGAATAAACGCGCACGAGCAGTGGTGCACGACCAAAGGTCGTGCGCACTATGTCCAATGATCATGTGATTGCCTGAAATAGAACTTGGTAAATGGAGAATAGAGCACACGATCCGTGGCTCACAACTAGTGGTCGTGCGCTATAGATCCAATGATCATGTGCAGTATTCATGTACTGTTTGGTGGTTCGATAAACTGACCGTGCACGACCAGCGGTCATGTGCTAAGGATTCCAATGACCGTACGTGTGTAAAAACGCACGATCAGTGGCCCTTAGGCAAAAAACATTCCCAAACAATCCTGAAACACACACACGACCTTTGTACCTGCAACAAAAATAGAAGAGCCACCAAAATTGTCATTCCATATTCTCCAGACACAAAAAATCACCAAGTAGGGCAAAAGTATAATAACTACGGAATCACACTGAAAACGGGCAAAAAGTGCACTTAACATGGAATGGACATAATAAAAAATATGAACAATTATGGCTATAAAGTGTAGTGTATCAACGAGAAAACTATCCAGGATGAATCCAAAAATATATATATATATAACTTGGATTCATCACGGGGTGAATGGAGATTAAAATTTATTTCTATCTTAACTCTACTTTTCACAGAATTTTCCTTTACTAAAATTATTCACAAAAATTTAAGATAAACAATTATAATCACAATACGTCAAATAAGCAATCACAGAAAAATAAATAATCACAGAATAAATAACAATTATAGTTGCTACCCAAACTCTAAGTACATCCACTCTTCTACCCCTTTGATAGGAGTTCACCATCACTGTGCCCGAGTCTTTTGATATGGAGAGGCTTAAAACCAATCTATAGATCTTTTGATAAGGAGATCTTGAATCAATAGTCTTAGTCTTTTCTCAAGGTGACTCTCAGAATATTAAATTGAATCCTTTGAAGAGGGATTCTTAAAACTCTTTCCACAAAATAGAAAGAGAGAAATAACCAGAGATTAGTTAAAGATATGAAGATGTGATGATCTTCTTGATGAGTCCTCTCAGTAGGAATTTTGAGGACTTTATGACAATATATGAATTGAAATCTAGAACCCTAATGAATCCTTTATTAAGAAAATCTCAAGGATTATAAGCTCTTTAATCCAGATAATCCTTTATTCTTCACTAAATTAGTTGTAGCAATTAATAAGCCCTAGAGAAGAAGAAGAAGGGGTTATTTATGTAGATTTATAAACAAGATGAAGATTGAGTAATTATTGGAAGAACTTCTATTGCAGTAGATGAATGATGTTGAAACCGGAAACCGATGTCTGTGGAATTCAGGTCCTTAAGAAGGGGTGACTGTACACCTACTTCTCTAAGTGAGCTCAGTCAACTAGAAACTTAGGACTGGAGAAAGAGCCACGACTGCAGCACGGAGGTCACACCACACACACAAAAGATCTTAGAGTGCTTCCCGTCCTTAGCCAGTGCTGAGCTAAGGATACCTCAGAACACGCTACAAATCCAGGAAGATGAGAGAACTTTTTTTGCCCTTCTAAGGTACCCATGTTGGTCTATTTATAGGATTTCAAACCTTGCCTGCTAACAATGCAACTCCTTTGTTCTGAAAGTCTACTGACAAGCCAATGAGGGTAAAATAGTAAAAGGCACTAACGGGCGCGTGGTCTCTAAAAATACCACTCACCTGGGGTGACGAGTGCTCGATGCGGCTGCCACGCGCCTCCCCCTACCGGGGTCCAGTGCGAGTGCAGATCTTGCAGTCCCACTCGCCCATCGCCTACCAAGGTCCAAGGGTATGTGTGAGCCCAGGTGCTCAACTCGCTCCGCATTCTGCTTCCCCCTGCCTGGGCGATTTGGCCAAAATCTATAGAACTCGCTCCTCTAACTTGCTAGAGGCCTAGACCACGTATTACTTGGCTGGGCCTGCTCCTGTTGGCCCTACTCGCAGAACATGGGGTTGTACACAATCCCCGCTCTTTGTGAGGTTTCCCCAAACTCGGAAAGAATCATCCAACCCCGGAAGATCGACGAGTGAGGCAGGAGCAAGGAATCTTATGGTGGGATGTACCAACTGCTATATATATATATATATATATATATATGCCTGCCCGCCCGGGAGAACTTTACTATCCCCCCAACCTTAGCTACAGTAGGCCTCTTTCCAAGGAGTTCCAAGAGAGGCTCAACCGTGCTAGGGAGCTCAATTCCGCCAGCACTTTCGAGCTCCACCCCTGGCTCTCCTATCAGTCACTGAGTGAATCATTGAGGGGCAAGCCCATGAAAATTGCTAGACCTAACCAAAAGTCGGGGAGACCATCCTCGGCGACCTGCCTTCCACACTGGGTCGTGTTCATGCCACTTCCTCCATAAAGCTGGTATCTAGAGATTATGCCCATGCTTCTGATTGTAGTTAGACAGCTAGGGAATGACCCATCTAGGTCCCGTTACAGGTGATCTGTCTAAAGGGAAGGAGATCAATAATGCTCCTGCCGACCACGTTCCTTCCAAATAAGCGATAAGGATACACCCATGGTGTGATCTGAGTCCTCTCCTACGGAATTGCACCCTCGAACCGCTTTCGACAATCATGCAGGAAGCCTTGGTAATAGGTGTAAGGCCCCTTATTTTTGCACTAGGTCTTATTCCCAGAATCGCCCCTTTGTGGTGTCACCTATTTCGAGAGAATTTCACCCACAAATAGCCGATTTTGCCGGAAAATACTCAACCATATATCACAGAATAAAAAAAGTGAACAAATATAGATATGAATCCAGTCCACAATCACAGTGCAACATAAGAAAGTACACATAAATTCAAAAACTAATCAACATGAAACAATATGTCTGATAGGAAAGATAAAGGGCTCCTGCCCAGTACATATGATCCTCACTACATAACGCTCACGGAAGTAAAGCTACTAGTCACTCACTAATCCCATGATAATTGGTGTTGTTGCCACACCTGGGCTAGGAAAGTTCACCTACTTTTGGATGTGCTAGTTCCCCTGGTGCTCGGGTTCCTGCTGTTATGCCCATTAGGCCGTTAGATTAAAATAACTCTTGATCCACCCACCCCCCCCCCCCTCTCCTATGAAGCCTAGGCACTGTGTGGGAGAGGAGGAAAGGGAAGTACCAAAAGTGGAGAGTAAACAATGGCAGGTGACAACGATCCTAACTATCATATGCTAAAAATATTTATCATAGTAATTATAGGTATAAAAATGAATAGTTAATAAAGGTTGCGGTATAATGGCAACAACAAATTAAAGTAAAGGTAGAACAACCAACTATCATCACACAAAAAATAACCTTAGCTTATAAAATTGCTCATACATGCCTATAAGTTAAGGGGTCATTTTTTAAGGCCTAACGTATAAAAGATCCCGTAATAATTTATACGTTAGGGGTGGAGGTTTTATGCAAGTTATGTATCATATGAAATGCTATGCATGCTAGACCATATATTTCACACAAGTGCAACGTACGCACCAGACTCAATGTGCCCAGACATTTAGTTGCCCTATTTGGAGTTAGTTAAACACTCAGGTCCCTCTCGTAGTGGCAAACGGAGATAGTGGGTTGGGCCTCCCCACTCCTAGGTCGGTATTCACACTACCCAAACTAGACCTTGCGTACAACTCGGTAGACCAACAATCGGGTGTTACAGAGTCTCTTGTACTTATGATGGCAAAACCACCAGTATTTTATAAGCTGAGTGAAGAATTACACCAGCTGAGTCAACGTATCGACGTCGGTGTGTACGACCGTCCAATTACGAGGACCCTCCACTTAATGCACATTCACCAATACTATAAAGAGTTCCTGAGCTAACGACTCACCAATCTAAGTCATCAATTCTACGAACACCAAGCCCACAACTCGTGAATCTAAACCAACTATCCTCCCAAGATGACGTTGTGAGTGTAGGTGATGGTGGATTATTATTGGTTACTCTTTCAGTCGGCTTATTCATAAAATTTAGGGTTAACCTTGGAATGTGAAAGGCATGCCCGGTGAAGGGTTCTCGAGGGCACTAAGAACTACGATGGGCTGAAGCCCAAAGCTTCCTTTCTCAAGGCACCTACTTTTATGGGTAACTTTTATTACCAATCCTCCACCTCTTTTTTCTATTACTCTTAACTAAACCTAAGTGAATTAGTACCTTCAGGGTGAAGAAAACACTTCGCCTGCTACTCGCCACGCGTTGCTTCCTCATTATACCTCCCATCATCACATTAAATAAGTCTTGTTGAAAAGACCGGTCTAAAGGAGCCGTCCAGCATACATCCTGAAACCCGGTTCAGCCCATGCATATAACTCAGCAAACATAGTCTGGGACGAAAATCTACCATGTTAAATTCGTCGTATATGCCTATACACACTCAACGAATCATTGAAATTCGTCATGGTACCTCAACGCCTCGTTGAGTCCAGTATTTTCTCAGTCAAAGTGTCGTATTCGTCGAGCATCACTCGGCGCTTCGTCGAATGGCATCGAGATCACTCAACGCCTCATTGAGACTAGTATTTTTTGAGTCAAAGCATCGTATTCGATGAGTATCACTCGATGCTTCATCGAATGGCATCGCGAGCATTCAACGCCTCGTTGAGTCTATAATTTTCTAAGTCAAAGCATCGTATTCATCGAGTGTCTCTCGATGCATTGTCGAATGGCATCGAGATCACTCAACGCCTCGTTGAGTCTAGTCAATGCACTCGACGCTTCCTGAATCCAAGATTATTCTAACTCAAATTCTTTTATGCATCGACTTTCACTTGATGCCTGCCCACCAGTCAATGCACTCAACGCTTCGTCGAGTCTAGTCGACGCACTCGACGCCTGTTACTAGTGAACCTTTTTAGAAAAAAAAACTAGACATATTACCCCATGGTGGACAACTTTGTTCAAAACGTTACCACACCAAATCAACTCCAATTGGATTGATATTTTTTTCTTGGACTTATAATATCCCCTCTGTTACTAGTGAACTTTTTTAAGTCACATATATGAATTATTAAATTGCTACAAAATTCTGATTTTTGGATATGTTGTGGATCATGGTCAGAATAGTATATGCTCCAAATTTTAGGTCATTTGACTGAGCGGACCACTGAGGGCAATCATTTTATTTTCTGGTTGGTCTTTGGACACCATGCAGAAAAAAGTGTGCTGTGGGAAATTAATTGGTCCAAATGGGGTGATTTAAATTTTGTATTAAACAACACTCCAAGGGATAAGTTTTCTATGTTGAATATATTTACAGAAAATTCCTGTAAGTATTTTAATAATTAAATCAAAGTGACTGATAAAATGTGACAAAATAATATATTATATATAAAAATTAAAATCAGCTAACCCTTATCAGATCAGGCCCGATACGATAAGGGTCATCGTCCACGATGAGCCAACAGCTGATATCAAAACTACATTGAGCTTTTATAGCTACAATTCCGGGCCAGCCGGCCACCTCCGTGGCCAACCACCACCACCACCACTTCGGTTGAGGTGGTGGCTATCGCCTGGCGGCGGCATAGCCGCCGGAGAGGCCGTTTTTGGCGAACCTAAGAGGATGAAGTTTCATGGAATTCTCTCATATTTCTCGCACTGATTGGGCTCAATTGAGCACAATTTCTCTACCTAAAGATTTACTGATCTAGCATAGAGGAGAAGGAAGAGGATAAGATCTACAGGCGGGCTTGGCGGCGCTTGTGGTGGTGATGTGTTATGGCCGACAATCTTAAGTTTTTCCTGGCCGAATTGTCTATTCTCCACCTAAACCAATGATGTAACCATTCAATTTGATTACTTGGAAGATTTTAAAGCTGATGGAGGGGTTGTTTTGGGGAGTGGGAGAGGCAAACCATGAATGGCCATTAATGGCCTTCAATTGGATATTTAGGCCACCTCCAAACTCTTGAAAATTCACCCATAGGTGGCCGGGAAAACCCCTAAATCTCCTCCTAATTGACCAAGGGGGATGAATGAGGCCATTAAGAGGCTGTTAAATGCCCCATGGTCTTCCAAAGCCATGAATGTTCCTCTTTCTCTCTCCTCCCTTAGGTAGAATTTCCACTTTCTCCCTCCTATTCATCCCATCCAGAATTTTAGTGGCATTTTAGGTAATTTCCACTTGTTGTAACTAGTGGGCAATCACAATTGGGCCTAGCACAATTGGATTGAAGTTAGGCTTAGCTTTTCCTCCCCTTTTTGAGCTTGGTTTGACCCGGGTTAACATTTGGGTGTTGACTTGGTCAAAGGAGTGGGTTGACTGGTCATCTGAGTGCCTTGAGTCCCTTATCACCTCCCAAGCCCGTTTGTGCCTTAGGGTAATCAACTTAGGTCAAACTAGGGCAATTTGACCCAAGTAGGATTAGGGTTGACCCTAATTAACTCGACCCCTTAGGTTTACCACAAGTTGGTTGTTTGGGCTCTAAAGGGTCCCTTTGAGATGGAGAGTGGTAAGGTGGTGTCAAGTAGTCATGTTGGCACCCATAAGCCAGACCCTAGCTTAGGTGTCCAGGAGTTACTATTTGCAGGCCAAGGTGCTTTCACCTATTTACTTCGGCACCCGTGGTCCTCTTGGTGTTCTTAGAGCTTTGACATGACCTAGTCATGACAAAAACTTATTAGGGTCTGGTTATTTGTGGGATGTTACAAATCCCAATACATAAAAATAAAAATTTCGTCCTCGAAATTAAGGTCAGGCTTACGGGGTTTGCACTAAAATTTTTAGAATACAAAATTCTTTGGTAGTTTATGTTATACCTGCCCTGAATAGTTTCAGGTACTTCTGCTGCATAAGGTCTAGAGGCACCCTGGTGTGCTCCTACTATCCGTGATTCGACCACAAGACCTTGACCAACTTAACCTTCCTTCACCGCAGGACTCGTACTTTTGTATTGTATATCCTGACAGGCTTCAAGCATAGTGATCGGTCAGATGCTACTAGTCCAGCCATAGTGGAAATCTGATGCTCTAGCCGTAGGAGAGCCCCCCTAAGAGATGAGATGTGGAAGACATCATGTAAGCCAGCCAACTCGGGTGGTAGTTGCAGTCAATAGGCGAAGGGACCGATTCTCTCCTGAATCCTATAGGGCCCCATATATCTTGGATTGAGCTTCTTTTGTCCGCGTGCCAGCGAGACTCCATGCATCGGTCGTATCTTCAAGAATACCCGGTCACCAACCAAAAATTCCACCTGATGGTGTCGCTTGATAACTGTAATTTTATATTATTTGTATATAGTTTTTATTTAATAATTAACTAGATTATAATTATATTATATTAATTTTATTACTGATTATATTCGTTTCTTATTTTAGGTTAAACTTGGTTGCCAAAATCATTCTGGGTTTTCAAGAACTGATCAGGAGACAATGCTGGACAAAACATTAAAAATCGCATACTACATTCCCCGGTCACGGGAATGACCTATTGGTCACGGGCGTGACAAGCAGGCATTACCCCGGCACGTGCTCCAGAGTACACTGCCACGTCAATTAAAGTTACACGCCCCAGTCATGAGCGTGATCTATTGGTCACATGCATGACTTCGAGGCATGACATCCAGGCGTGACATCTAGGCGTGTCGTGTTTAATGAAGCAGTTTCTGATCCTCACGGTTTTTGCCTTACACGCACTACGTTATGGGCATGACATAGGGGCGTGACCCGCCAATTAATGTTTTTTTGGCGATTTCTCTCAAACGTTCCCTAGACTTGAAGATGACTGTTCCGAATCTTATACGGCCTAGGCCACGAGCGTGACCTGGCGGCATGACGATCCAGCAAAATTGCCTATAAATTCCAAACAATTCCAGAAGCTTAGGATGAGATTTTTGGGAGCTAGAGTTCTGTTTTCTTTGCTTTATTTCTTGCATTTTCAATTCATAGTGCAACTTTTATTTTTTTTTTATTTCAAGTCCTTTTTATAATCATGTTTCTCTCCTCCCTATTTTGTAATTCTCCCATCATAATGAGTAGCTAAACTTCTTTTAGTACTTGATCATGATGAACCTTGGAATAAAATAAGCTTTTCAACTTTATTAAAAATATCAAGTTCTTTACTTTACTCACAAACGATTTATCTTTGATTTTTATCGTATCAAACTCATATTTCGCGGATATGTTCTTCGATTTAAGATCCGTATCCTAAATGACCGAGAGGTTACGGATATGAGGAGATCACTCAAAGATAAAAGGAGTTGATTCATTTCTCGAGAGAGGATGATATAAATCTTTCGGATTGGAGTCAAATCCAATAGAGGGGTTCAACGCCTAAATCGATCTTAGGGGGTTCGACTGGGCAAGAGGTCTTAATCGATCAACCTAAGGTTAGTCAAAAGCATGAGCTCGAGAGAAACACTTTTGTACTTTAGGAACCTCCACGGTCGAGTGAGTAATTTAAGAGTTTTGCGTACTTTATGTTCATGAACGTTTATTTTAATCCAAGGGGATTATAGATCAAGTGCAAGCTTTCCCATCATCGAATCTTTCCTTAGTAGTTTAACATTTTCTTTTTGAAAATCACACAACCAACTTTCATTCGATAAAATAATAGCTCTTTCTTGTGAGTACAAGTACTCAACGTTCCCCGAGTTTAAATATGACATTTCCTATTCTATATTTCGATAGGTGCACTTGCCTAGTTTGGTATATTAGTTTGTATTTATTTTAAAACTATACAAAATTTCTCCATCAAGTTTTTAGCGTCGTTGCCGGGGACTTTTTCTTTGTTGATATTTTGAAAGCAAGGATCTATTAATTTTATCATTTTCTTTTAAAAAAAATCAAAATCACAAAATTTTTTTTGTTTTTTTTTGTTTTTGTCTTAGTGTATGACCTGAGGGAATCTGTGAAATCTACTTGATTTGGATCTAGAGATCGAGCAAAGCTTATGCCGATGCCTAAGACTCTGCGATCTCAATTCTCCAGACCTGTTTGAGGAATCCATAGGTGACATTTCTTCTTCTGCTTCTTCTTCTTCTTCTACCACTTCTTCTTCTTCTTCTTCTTCATCTTTTCAATTTTCTTCTATTCTGGGTAGCCCAAATCCAAATATGGCCGATCAACGGACTATGTCCTATTATGCCCGAACAAATTTGGATGAGGTGCAATCAAGTATTGTTCGACCAGCTATTGCGAACAATAACTTTGAATTAAAGCCAAGCATCATTCAAATGGTACAACAATCTATACAATTTGATGGACTTCAAGATGAGGACCCAAATGCGCATATTTCTAACTTTTTAGAAATATGTAATACCTATAAAATTAACGGGGTTTCTGATGATGCTATTCAGTTAAGGCTTTTTTCTTTTTCTTTACTCACCAAAGACAAACAGTGGTTGGTTTCTTTAGCAAGAGGCTCCATCACTACTTGGGCCGAGATGACGGAAAAATTTCTTACGAAATATTTTCCATCTACTAAAACGGCCAAGTTGCGGAATGATATTACCTATTTCTCCCAAGCTAATACAGAAATGTTATATGATAGTTGGGATCGATTTAAGGAATTGCTTCGCCATTTTATGCATCAAGTAATCCCCAATTGGTTGCAAGTGCAAACCTTCTATAATGGCCTCAATTAACAAACGAGGCAACATATTGATGCCGCCGCCGGTGGAACATTAAACAACAAATCACCGACTGTCGCCCAAGAACTTATAGAAGGTATGGCCATGAATACGTATCAGTGGAGTACACCCCGATCATGTCCACATAAACCGACCGAGATGTGTGAAATCGATACGGTTTCAAGTTTATCTCTCCAGGTTGAGAAACTACAAAAACAAATAGACTAGATGTCTGCTTCCTCATCTACACCTTCCTATGAACCCCAATATTGGGAACCTTCAACCATTGCCAAACATGTGGATTACATAGGTAATCCTAATCAACCACCTTATAATTCGGGTAATAATATTGGTAACACTTATCACCCGTGTTTAAGGAATCACCCCAAATTCTCTTGGAGTAATGTAGGGAACGTGGCTCGCCCTCCAAACACAATTCCACCAGGTTATTTTATGCCACAAGCTCCCAAACCTCGCGCTCTCGAGCAAGCATTCCACAAATATGCGGCTACCAATGATCTCAATATCCGGAATATTATTGGATCTATCCGCAATTCGGATAATCAAATTAGGCAAATAGCAAAGATGCTCTCTGATCGCAAACAAGGTGTAACAGCCCAATTTTTCAGCAGGCAAAATTTTCGATGACACGGCCTGGGACATGGGCGTGTCCCAGGGCATGTCCTGCTCGGGTGCGGAGTCGTCATAAATTCGACAAAAAATGAGTTCGACGAACTGCATTTGACGTTCGTCGAACGCAGGAACACGCCAGTCTATACAGGCGTGTACCATTCGAGGAGGGCGTGTCCCCCTTTGTTCGACGAACTGCGCTCGACGATCGTCGAGTATGGAGTACACGGCCTGTGACACGAGTGTGTCACAGGGCGTGTCCCGCTGTGTAGAGAGGTCGTCACTTTTCTCTCGAGTTAGTGGAAAAGTACTCAAGTAAGAAGGCGGTGACATGGGGGAGTCATTCGACACGGGCGTGTCCAATCCGAGTACTCGAGTAGTTGGTTTTCTATCGAGTAAGTCTTCTCGAGTAGGTCGTGAATATGACTCGAGTGAGGTACACGCCCTATGTCACGGGCGTATCTTGGTCGTCACGGGCGTATCTTGGTCGTCACGGGCGTGTACCCTGGACGTGACCTGTTTCGGGATAATGTGGTTTGTGCATCGCTTAGTGTGACACGGCCTGTGACATGGGCGTGTCACAGGGCGTGTCGGACCCAAAACATGATTTTGCGGGTTTTTGTGGCCGTCCATTCTTCTTCAGCTGTGATCTAACATCTGAGAGGCTTCCGTGTTTCCTTAAGGCCGAAAAGTGAGAAGGAAGACTCATTTTTATGTTATCCCTCATCTTTCTAAACTACTAGAGAGAGAAATGGAAAGGAAGAAGGAGGAAGAAGAAGAGGGGCTGACCTCTGGTGGATCTTGACAGTGTCAAGCTGAGATTCGAGACCATCGTTGCAGAGGAAAAATCCTTTGCGGTTCTTTCTAGCCAGCAAGGAGTTCATGGCACCAAAACGGTCTTCAAGGGTAATGACCTTTCTTCTTCGCCATGTGAAGGCTTCCTTTTTGGTATATGCATGACCCCCCACCAAAGGGTGGCTGATTTTGGGAGTCTTTTGGGTTGATTCATGGAATCCCCTTTCATATAGATCCGAAAATGGAGTACGGAATTGGCATGTTGTTTGAAGCCCATCTGTATAGGTTGGTCTGGATTGGTGATGTTGCATACGAACCAGAGAAGACTCCATGATAAACGTGTAGTTTAGGAGTCGACGGGTTGGACCTATGAAAGAAAGTAGCAGGAAGTACTGGAGTGGTAGTCCAGGAAAATACCCGTAGAATGCTTGTGTTGCTTATGCTGTTGGGTTCTACCTGTGAAAGGAAGTAGTAGGAAGTACTGCATTGGAATTCCAAGAAATACCTTTTGTAATGCTTAATGTTCATAGGTGGTAACTGTGAAATGGAGTAGTAGGAAGGACTGGCATAGTAGCCAGGAAAGACCCCTGACATTTGAAATATTTGAGGTATACACCTGCAAAGAGAGTAGTAGGAAGTACTGGTGTGCCCAGGAAAGACCCGCTGATGTGTGACATAAAATGGGTGTTAGAGACATACACAGGCTTTTATGCCAGAACATGATTGGTGAGACCTACCTGTGCCTTTATTTAGTCGCGAGTACGCCATACTCGGTGATGGCAAGGCAATTTGAGCAACGGGGAGTGGAGGATCCGACCTGCATTATGTCTGTCAGACGTGAGACTAGAAGGTGCGATCTGTTGGAGCGCATAGCAAGAGTCTTAGGCTTACGCGCCGTGATACAATGGGGGGCTACAGGCCAATCTCGGTTCACTAAGACTATAAAACTCCAGCTACAAGCCATGGAGTAAATGATCAAGTGAGTTGCCATTGGGCTGTGACCCTGATACGGTGGTGGGCAACTGGTTTTCCAGTACACCAAGAATGTGCCCTGAGTGCACAGACTGTCAGGTCGGGTGGCTGACGGTTGTGATGGCATGTGTGCGTGAAAGCACATTATATGATATATATATACATGCTTGTGCTATGATATGCCTGCAGGGAAGAATACCACTGCCCTGAGAAAGGGGTAGGGTCGTTATAATTTGGTCAGCTGAATGCTGACCGTTGCCTCTGTTTGCCACCCTTGGGTGCAATGTCCATGTGCAGGTGCTGGAGAGCCGAGCGGGATGCATAAGGGTTGAAGTCCCTGCTGCATTTGTTGATGCCGCTGCTAGCCCATGAAGGCTAAAAGAAATGAAAGTGTTATGTTTCCTTTTGATGTGGCAGGCCTGCGTGCCAATGTTTGAGGCCACTGTTTGAAAGCTCTGTAAGGCCATAAGGCCAACTTTTATGTGTGTTCTAAGACATTCCTATGATGTATAAAATGAAATTTTTATATGTTAGACATTCAGGTGTGGAGTTCAAGTGTAGTGTTATAGGCTTCCGCTAGAATGCAATGTGTTAGGTGTGCTGCGCTACTCTGGTATCACTCTGTAGCTTCATCGTCTGTTTTGGGGTATATGTTGTGGGGCCCTGGCCGGACCTTCGACTATATATTATATGAACGGATGGGGTTGTTACATTTTTGGTATCAGCTATCTTGGTCTGTTCCTCTCGAAGTCATGGTCGACTTCTTTTGTGGGGTGGCGAGCACGTGTCTATGTGAACCACGTTAACACGATTGAACTCCTAAATGTCCACGGTAGGAATGTAAATACCTGTGTTTGTGGAACCTGTGCGTTCCTCGTATTGCTTTTGGCAGTCTGTTTGTTGCTTACTTGTGTCTTTTTACGATTGTAGGCGATGAGTGCAACTGCGTGGCAACAGGAACCCCAACACTCGTTTGGAAGCATGATATCAACTGTGATACCAACATCTCCTCATCGATAGAGACGGCTCGACTGATTGCTGATGTGATTTTTACAGTGCTCAAGGCTTTCCATGAGGGACAGGTTCAACCCTCTGATCCGGTAATGCGGCCCATGCCGGTTAGTGAAATTGAGCAGTCAGTAATGGAAAGCACATCAGCTTCATTGGTGAACGTGTGTTTGAGCCAAGGAGAGGACACGGTGGAGGACTATTTTCATGCATTGTTACAATGAGGCAACAACCCGAGTTTGTGTTTGAAATCGAGGGGATGAAAATCAAACGGTTTTACGATGGGCTATGTCAGGAACTCCGTTTCTTATTATTGGGTCCTAAGCTATTGGGATTCCAACCACTGGTGGAGTCAGCTAAACGATTGGATATGGACTTGACAAGAGCCCAACAGATGCCTGCGACCAGGAAAGTGAGTACTCCAAGGGTTGGAAAGTCTGCTCACCGTAAGAGGCAAAGATTCGAGACTCGTACTTGTTATGCTTGTGGCCATGTAGGACACATTGCTCGTGACAGTTGGGATGGTGTGCAGCAGCCAAAGAAGCAATACAAGTGCAATTCGTGTGGTAAAGCAGGAAATAAAGCCCGCGATTACCGTGTTGCTCTTAGCAGGCAATACATACGAAGGACATGTCGACGTGATGATGTACATAACTAATGGGGCTTCTCATGTATGGTGGATTATGCATGTATTATATGTATAGTGAGTCGTGTTGGATGGTAGCTCTATGATGATGTTTATGCGATGTGAATACAATACATGTATATGTGGGATAAACGTGTTTGTGTTGAAGTTGGTGACCGGGCGGCCTGGCGGTTTGTATTGGCGGGTTGAAGACCGCGCGGTCTGGCGGTCTGTCTCAGCCGGCTTGGAGACCGGGCGGTCTGGCGGTCTACTCTGGCGGTCTACCCTGGCAGTCTCGCTTCCTCTCTGGTGGTAGCCGTGCGGTTAGCCCTGCTGTCTAACCGCGCGGTTTGTGCGGTTTGTCTTGTATAGTCCGCTTAGTCCTGTAATTTTTAGTCCCACATCTCTTATTTGTATTCTCTCATCTCTCCTCCATTTTATATAAGGGAGGGCATACCTTTGTAATAGATATCTTTTTTGGATAATAAAGTTTCAATTATTCAAAAGCTTATCCGCTTGTTCTCTACTTTTCAATTCTTTTCGCTACTTTCTAACATGGTATCAGAGGACACGGTCATTTCCTCCTGATTCTGTGCGCTCTCTGTTGTTCGCGGCTTGTTTTCCGCGTTCTGCGACTTATCTCGCGGCTTGCCTTCTCTTCTATTCGCGCGGCTTGTTTCTATCCGCGCGGCTTGTTTCTGTCCGCTGCACTGTTCGCGCGACTTGCTTCTTCTTCTTGATTCTCTTCTGCTATTCGTCACAGCGACCTATTTCCTTGTCGCCGCGCTCCTTGTTCTTTCTTGCCTCTCCGACTTCCTAGTCGTTGCGGCCTGTCTCTGTCCGCGTGACTTGTCTCTACCCGCTGCGCCCTTCTTCTCCCTCTCCGCCTCTACTTTCCGCATTACCGCTTGTCTCTATTCTCGCGGTTTGTTGCTGTGATCTGCCTGACCGTGCGGGTTGTTCCTTTTTCACCCGCATCTTGGTCGCGGTCACCTGCTCTTCTCTTCTCTTCTGTTCGCTCGGCCTTCTCAGTCCGCGCGACCTCTTCCCTGCTGGACCTTTGCCTGCTTTTTAGCCGCTTGCTTCTCCGTCTGCCCGCGCGACCTGTCCGCACGGCTTGCCCCTTCTTTGTTTCGCGACCTTTTTCGTGATCTCCGCCGTGCTCTTCTTCTTGTTGCCTTCTACCCGCTCCTGCTTGCTAGTCGCCTCGTCCTCATCTTTGGCCGTGCGACGTGTTCTCCTCTGTTCGCCCGACTTTTTCAGGTCGTGCGACTTCTTTCCCTCTGCTTTGCTCGGCTTCTTGGAAGCGGCCTTCCTAGCCGCCCGACCTACTTTCTGGTCGCCCGGCTTGGTGCTCTATTCTCTTCTCGCGGCTTGTTCTTCTCGTCGCGGTTTGCTCCTCTCTTGCTTCCATGGCTTTCCTCTCCTCCAGCCTGTCCGCCTCCGTGGTCACCTCTTCTGGTAGTGCTCATGTTGTGACTCGCGGACGACGGCTCATCGACTCTGGTGCAACAAATCATATGACAGGCAACCCTCAATGTTTCTCTTTTCTTGACACACAGGCTCAGTTGCCCCCGGTCATTGTTGCTGATGGATCTCCCTCCCCGGTCCATGGGACGGGCATGGTTCAAGTCACTCCATCTCTCTGCTTGGCTGATACCCTCTATGTGCCCAAGTTTCCGTGCAATTTATTATCGGTTACTTCTTTATGCAAGCAACTACGGTGTTCTGTCACATTCACCCCTACCTCTTGTGCTTTTCAGGATCCGGACTCCCAACGGACGATTGCTACCGGGACTGAGAGTGGTGGCCTCTACTTCCTCGACAACGTTTCTGCTCTATCCGCCTTCTCCTCCTCCTCTACAGATCTTCTCCAATGGCATCTTCGCCTTGGCCATGCTCCTCCCCGAATTCTACGACAGCTCCTGCCGCACCTCCCTCCTCATCATCCTCCTCTAAACTGTGATGCATGTCAACTTGGCAAACATCACCGCTCCTCCTTCCCAACAATGCAAAGTCGGGGCTCTTCCCATCCGTTCGACCTCGTTCACTCTGACATATGGGGTCCCGCTCCTACCCTCACCATCGATCGGGGCAGTTCCTATTTTGTCACCTTCATTGATGATTTCTCTCGATCAACGTGGGTATATCTTCTCAAAGATCGCTCCGAGTTGTTCTCTGTTTGGACCTCCTTTTATTCTATGGTTAACACTCAGTTTGCTACGTCTATTAAAATCCTTCGTTCTGACAATGCTAAGGAGTATCTTAGCCATGACTTCTCCTCCTTTTGTACTCACCATGGTGTTATTCGTCAAACCAGCTGTGTCTACACCTCACAACAAAATGGGGTGGCGGAACGCAAAAACCGTCACCTCCTTGATGTCGCTCGCACTATGATGACTCAAATGCATGTTCCTCGCTCCTATTGGGGCTATGCTGTCCTCCTCTCCTGCTATCTCATCAATCGCCTTCCCTCCACCGTTCTCCACGGTGCTACCCCTTCTCCATTCTTTATCCGGACAAGGATCCATTTCCTCTTCCTCTGCACATCTTTGGGTGCACCGCTTTTGTGCACTCTCCCACTGCCACCCGTGATAAACTCTCACCACGTGCCACCAAATGTGTCTTTCTGGGCTACTCTCCCACTCAGAAAGGATATTGTTGCTTTGACCCTGTTACCCGCAAGCAATTTGTCTCTGCGGATGTCACCTTCTTTGCCAATGCATCTTACTTCTCTCCCACTTCCTCTTCTACTCCTCCTGCTCCTACTTCTCCTACCAACCCATTCATTCCCTCTGCTCCCACTGATGCTCCACCCTCTCCACCCACTCCACCGTCTTCCCCATCCTCCTCATCTCCACCCTCTACTCCGCTTTCTCCCTCCACTCCGCTACCATCTCTCTCTACTCCCGGGCCAGCTCTCTCCACCACGGATACTCCGGATACTGAGGCACCTGCTGACCTGGATCTCCCGATTGCTCTTCGCAAAGGGGTTCGGGCCTGTACCCACCATCCGCTTGCTGCAGTTGTTTCCTACGATCGTCTTACCCCTGCTCGCCGAGCTTTTGCACTGGCTATCTCGGCCACTGCCACCCCCCGTTCCTACCAGGAGGCCCTTACTATTCCTCACTGGAAAGTTGCCATGGATGAGGAGATTGCTACTCTCACTGAACGGGGTACCTGGACCCTTGTTCCGCCTCCTTTCGGCACAGATGTTGTTGGTTGTCGCTGGGTCTTCGTAGTGAAGTTTCTCCCGGATGGCAGTGTGGATCGTTATAAGGCTCGCCTGGTTGCCAAGGGTTTTACCCAAACTTATGGGGTTGATTACTTTGACACTTTCTCTCCCGTGGCTCGCCTCAGCACTATTCGGGTTCTTCTCTCTATGGCTGTCAACAGGGATTGGCCCATCTCACAGCTAGATGTTAAGAATGCCTTCCTCGATGGTGATCTGCAGGAAGATGTTTACATGGAGCAACCTCCTGGGTATGTTGCTCAGGGGGAGACACGGGTATGCCGGCTAAGGAAGGCTATCTATGGCCTCAAGCAGAGTCCTCGTGCCTGGTTTGACAAGTTCAGTGGCATTGTTGCGGCCATTGGTTTTACAAAAAGCTCAGCAGATCACTCCTTGTTTGTTCGAAAAACCGCCTCTGGTCTTGTTGTTCTTGCGGTTTATGTTGATGACATTCTTCTTACTGGCGATGACCAGGATGGGGTATTGATGACCAAGAAACACCTTCGTCAACATCTGGTTACAAAGGATATGGGCTCCCCGAAATACTTTCTGGGGATTGAAATCTCTAGAAAGCCCAACTCCATGGTCCTTTCACAACGGAAGTATGCTCTTGATCTTTTAAAGGAGGCAGGACTCACTGGTGTTAAACCTGCACGTTGTCCTATGACTGCTGGCGAAGACAAAACTTGGACAGATGACTCACCTCTTCTCTCTGATCTTACGAGATACCGGCATCTGGTGGGCAAGCTCATATATCTCACGGTAACCAGACCCGACATCTCTTATGCTGTTGGCAAGGTGAGCCAGTTCATGCAAGCTCCGAGGGAGTGTCATCTACAATCTGCTCTGAGGATATTAGAGTATATTAAAGCTGCTCTAGGGAAAGGACTCCTATTTCAGAAGAATGGTCACCTAAGGGTTGAAGCTTACTCTGATTCCAGCTATGCGGATGACAAAGGGGACCGCAAATCGACTTCAGGTTTCTGCACATTTGTTGGAGGCAATCTTGTGAGTTGGAAGAGCAAGAAACAGTCTGTCGTTTCCAGGTCTAGTGCAGAGGCGGAATATCGTAGCATGGCATCGACTACATGTGAGTTTAAGTGGTTGAGGGCTCTCATGCTTGACTTAGGAGAGGTTTACAACTATCCTCTTCCTATGTTCTGTGACAATAAGGACGTAATACACATTTCCAAAAATCCGGTCTTTCATGAGAGAACAAAACACATAGAAGTCGACTGTCATTTTATTCGGGAAGAAATATTGAAGAAACAGATTTGCACTCCTTTTGTCACGTCCGACAACGAGTTGGCAGATGTCTTCACCAAGCCGGTGTCCGCTTCCTTTTTCCACATCTGCGACAAGCTGGGCATGATCGATATATATGCTCCAGCTTGAGGGGGAGTGTTGAAGTTGGTGACCGGGCGGCCTGGCGGTTTGTATTGGCGGGTTGAAGACCGCGCGGTCTGGCGGTCTGTCTCAGCCGGCTTGGAGACCGGGCGGTCTGGCGGTCTACTCTGGCGGTCTACCCTGGCAGTCTCGCTTCCTCTCTGGTGGTAGCCGTGCGGTTAGCCCTACTGTCTAACCGCGCGGTTTGTGCGGTTTGTCTTGTATAGTCCGCTTAGTCCTGTAATTTTTAGTCCCACATCTCTTATTTGTATTCTCTCATCTCTCCTTCATTCTATATAAGGGAGGGCATACCTTTGTAATAGATATCTTTTTTGGATAATAAAGTTTCAATTATTCAAAAGCTTATCCGCTTGTTCTCTACTTTTCGCTTCTTTTCGCTACTTTCTAACAGTTTGTATGATAGTCGTGAACACGAATAGATAGTTGATGCTTGTGGATTTTGCCCAACCTTATTAGGAGTGGTCGACATCTGGTTGAGCAGGAAATAGTAGCGTCTTATATGGAGATGGGAAAAGTAGTGGGGGAGTCCTCTGCGTCCCAGGAAAAATCCTAAGTGTTACAAATGTACGATAACCGTATTGATTTCTTTTTGTTTGCATCTTGTGTATGTAGCTTGTGTGTGTTATGTGCACCATAGGCTTTGCGATGATTCGGAATACGCTGGCATGAGCACTGTTTGATCCGGGTGCGTCGCATTCATTTCTGTCTAAAGAGTTCATAACGCAGCTTGGGATACCTAATTGTGTAAAGACAAATAGCATCAGAGTGGTGTTAATGAATGATTGTTTGATGCTCGCGGATCGAGCTTGCGATGTGGCTGTCCAAATAGGAAGTCAGTACTTTGGTTTGACTGCATCTTTATTGCTGGTATCGACATGGGCAGATGTGTTTCCTAAGGATCTCTCTGGGCTACCACCCCAGTGAGAGATTGATTTCATGATCGAGTTGGTGTCAGGTGCGAAACCTGTCGCCCGCTCACCATATCGCGTCGTGCAAAAGGAAATGGCGGAGTTGAAAGTCCAACTGCAAGAATTGTTGGAGTAGGGTTATATACGCCCAAGCATGTATCCTTGGAGGGCCCCTGTGCTTTTTGTGAAAAACAAAGACGGTGGTATGCGGTCATGTATTGATTACCGCGAATTGAATATGCTGACCGAGAAAAAATAAATATCCGATTCTGCGGATTGATGAGTTATTTGATCAGCTAGTGGGATCGTTCGTCTACTCGAAGTTGGACTTGAATTCTAGTTACTAGCAATTGAGGATACGAGAAGAAGATATTCCCAAAACCGCATTTGGAACATGTTACGGGCACTACGAGTTCACGACCATGCCGTTTGGGCTGTGCAATGCGCCCTGAGTATTTATGGACTTGATGCACCGAATATTCCGCGAGTACCTGGATCTGTTCTTGATAGTGTTCATTGATGATATCATGGTGTACTCGAGATGGGAATTCGATCATGAGAAGCATTTTCGGTTGGTGTTGAATACATTGAGGAAGAATCAGCTCTATGCCAAGTTCTCAAAGTGCGAATTTTGGCTAGCGTCAGTGGCTTTTCTAGGCCGTGGTGAGTGGAGTGGGCATAGCAGTGGATCCAACGAAGATAAGGGCCATAGAGGAGTGGCCAGTGTTGTCTTCAGTGGCCGAGGTCCGGAGCTTCCGTGGACTAGCAGGCTACTACCGAAGATTTGTTGAAAACTTCTCACGGATTGTTTTGCAGCTAACCACGCTGACGCGAAAATAGCAGAAGTTCATTTGGTCGCCAGAGTGCACGCGAGCTTTTCAATAGATGAAGATTCGGTTGACCACGGCGCCTGTGTTATCATCACCATATAGTACCGATGGATTTGTAATCTACAGTGATGCTTCACGAAGCGGCTTAGGTTGTGTGCTTCTGCAAAATGGAAAGGTGATTGTTGGGCATAAACAATCCATAGGCAAACAAAGCAACGGTCAGTATTTAGCTGACCAATTTTATAACGACCCTACCCCTTTCCCGGGAAAGTGGTATTCCTTCCATGCAGGCATAGCAATTCATAGGCAGATATATATATATATATATATATCACACATTGTGCTCTCACGCACAAACAATCCATCACAATCATCAGCCACAGGGCCCAACGATCCATGCACTCAGGGAACATTCTTGGTGTACCGGCGAACCAGGGTCCCACCACCGTTCTAGGGGCCGAAACCCAACGATAAAATTGAGCATTTTGTCTTTTCGGCACACAGGCCTAAGACTCTCATTATGCGCTCCAACTGACCGCACTTTTAGGTCTTCAAGTAGGACGGACATAATATAAGTACGGATCAGCCACCCCCCATTGCTCAAGGTGCCTTGCCATCACCAAATACCAATGTACTCGAGGCTAAATATAATGCGCGGGTCAGTTTCACCTTTCCTATTTGGCACGAGGCCTTTTCAAGAGCTCATCAAGCTCACAATAGTCACAATGTCCACCAATGACCAGCATCACAATAGCCACAACATCCACCATGGACTGGCTTAACAATCACAGGTTAGCTAGGAGCCATGCCCAGCGTTAGCGACAGAACTCACTTTATGTCCCTAGCCCTAACCTTAGCTGGCTCACTCGACCAGCAATCCTTGCAGCCATGTGCAGTGCCAGAAACACTGGTCTTTCAAACATACAACACAAGCACTTGTCAGTATTTTCCTGGACGTTCACTCCAGTACTTCCTGCTAATATCTTTCACAGACACAACCCATTGAAATTACAAGCATCACAAGGGTCATTTCTTGCACTACCACTTCCAGTACTTCTTGCTACTGCCCTTCATAGGTCCAACACATCGGCTCCATAAACTACACGTTTAACCACAGAGTCTTCTCCGGTGTGCAAATGCAACATCACCAATCCAGACCAACCTGTCCAGATGGGCTTCACACAGCATGCCTATTCCGAACTACACAGTTCTGGATCTATATATAAGACTATTGAGGATTCGAAGAATTAACCCAAGGGAAATCCCATCACAATCCACCCTCTGGTGGGGGAATCTCATACACATGCCAAAAAGAAGGACTTCACATGTCCAAGAAGGTAGATCGTTACCCTTGACGGCCTCTTTGGAGCCATGGAAATCTAGCTAGTTGGAAAGCACCGCAGTGGCCTTGCCTCCATAAAGCTGGCCTCAAATCTCGATTCGGACCTCAGAATCTTCACCAGTGGCTGGATCCCTATCTCCTCCTCCCCGCTGCTCTCCATTCTCTATTCTCTTTTAGAAAGCGAATGGCCCAAGTTGAATGAGAATCTCTTCTCCATTCCTGGCTTTTTAACCAGCAGGGAGAAGCCTGGGCCACTGGATCCCAGATGAAGAAAATTGACGGCTACAAATTGCCCTTAAACCTCTATTTTTGGTCTGACACGGCCTGTGACATGCCTGTGTCACAGGCCGTGTACCATAAGCGGCACACAACTGACTCATCTTGAATAGTACACGGCCATGTCACACGCCCGTATCACAGGCCGTGTGCTAGACACGGTATCAGACACGCCCGTGTATAGCGGCTGTGTACCTCGGGTGGTACACAACCATCTCAACCCGAATAGGACACGGCCATGTGACACACCCGTGTCACAGGCCCTGTGCCCAAAGACAGACCCGTATCCTGCCCGTGTTCACCAGGCATCACTTCCCTGGCCAAATCTAGAAAAGGGCATGGTCATGTGACACTCCCATGTCACGGGCCGTTTTCCCACTCGAATATCGTCGAGCACATTTACTCGAGTGGAATTCGTCGAACCAGAGGAGGACACTACCTTGTGACACGCCCGTGTCATAGGCCGTATTCCCTCTCGTGAACTCCTTGAGTGCATTTCGTCAAGCACTTGACAGGCTGCTCAACCATACAGAGCAGGACACGGTTTGGGACACGCCCGTGTCCCAGGCCGTGTTCCCAGCTTGAACCAAAATATGGGATTTGGGGTGTTACACATCCACTCTTCTAACACCCTGGTAGGAATCCAGTAACAAGTTTTTATTCAGGTGCCCTGCCGCGATAGGTTTTTATTCAGGTGCCCTACTACGATAGGTTTTTGATCATGTGCCCTGTCACCAAAAGATCTATTTCAAGGGAGACCTCACAACCCTTTGAGCTTTTGATGAGGTGCCCAAAAACCAATCCAAGTCTATTGACCAGGAGACATGACAACCAAAGCTGTTAAATTTTGAATGGAGTTATAACCCTGTACACAGTCAGAAAAAGAAAAGTGATAGTGTTCTTCTCTATCAACAGTCTAAGAGAAGACTAGTGGATTTGGTGTTGTCAAAGCTCCCACGAAGATGAAGAATGGTTCAGGAGAAAGAGATGTTTGCTCCGGGTGTAGGCCTTTAATTGGAGGAAGATCTTCAGGAAACTTTCAGATTGATGAAGATTGTTTTGTCTCTTTAAAAATTCCTGAAGCAAAATGGACGAAGAACTTGATTTTTGTGTGAAGTTGTTCTTCCTTCAGTTTTCTATAGAATAATCCTTTTTCCTGTAATCTATAATCACTGCATCTCTGTGTTTGTCTGCGTGTCTCTGTGTGTTTCTGTATATATCTGTGTATCTCTGTGTATCTATGTTTCTTTATATCTCTGTGTATATGTGTTTCTGTATATATCTATTAATCTTCTGAAAACTGTCTTTTTATATTCCTTGCAGAAATTAGCATTTGAATTTTGAATTCTATCCTTGATTGACTGCAGAAAATCTGGGAGTTGAACGGCTAGAAATTGTCTTTAATTTGTTTCCTCAACTGTCCCAGCAAATTAGCCAATTAATTACTCTATGAATACCATAATTAATGCTACTTTGAAACGTCTATATTCTTGAGAATATGAAGCATTAATTATCACAGCATTTATAGGCATATAAGAATAAATTTTGAAATTGAACTGCCTTAGTCAATACTGGAAAACTGCAGTGAAATAAGTTGAATAGAACCTATAAGAATGTAGTTGAACTGCATCTGTTTCATCGACCAAATATTCAATTTCGTGGAGCTAAAAACCTCTCTTTCGTCGAGCTGAGCTCTAAGATCTCTGAATAGAAAATTCACTACAAATCTGAGCTCCAATATTGTCGAAATGAGATAGTCTTGTCATGTTGAACTTCTAGGAAGAAATCCGAATTCATTGATCTTTGCTAAGATTTCGTCGATCTCAGCTCAAAGAAGAAGTTCAGTTCATCGAGCTAAAATAGGATTTCGTGGAACTCAGCTCAAAGAAATAACTGAGTTCGTCAAACTCCGATCGACGAAAGTCGAGCTTAGTTCAGCAATCTCCGAATGACTTTTCCTGCTTTTAGAAAAATGCTTTCTCTGGGCATCTTCTGTCTTCTAAGTCTTCTGAAGGTGAAAACCAATTATTATAGGTTTGATGTCTTGACTTAGATGCTGACAAAAACCTATGACCATAGACTATACAATGTAGGTCAATCTAAGCAATCCTAATAGTGAACCTATCCTAAATCAACCCTAAAACAGGTGGGGTTCCAACAAAGTTGACATCAAACTTTCCTTCAAGTATAAAATGCTTGATTGCACTACTGAGTAAACACAAACTTTTGGTCCATACGAGTCAGAGTAGTGAGTGGTAGAGCTATCCGCAAAAAGTTTTCCACAAATCTTCTATAATACCCGGCTAGTCCAAGTAAACTCGTAACTTCCGCCATGGTTCTCAGAACTGGCCAATCCCTGATGGCCTAAACTTTCGCCGAATCCACCGCCACACCATCACCGCTAATCACTTGGCCTAAAAACACCACCTTTTGTAATCAGAACTCACACTTCGAGAACTTTGCATAAAGCTGGTTCTCTCTCAAAGTCTGCAAGATTACTATTAAATGAGCCTCATGCACCGCCTCTGATTTGGAGTATACCAAAATATTGTCGATGAAGACCACTACAAACGAGTCTAAGTACTCCCGAAACACTCGGTTCATCAAATCTATGAATACTGATGGCGCATTCGTCAGCCCAAGTGGCATCACCAAGAACTCAAAGTGGGCATACCTTGTACTAAACGCTGTCTTGGGTATGCCCTCATCTCGAATCCGCAACTGATAATACCCTGACTTCAAGTCCAACTTAGAGTACACCACTGACCCCACCAACTATTTGAATAGTTCATATATCTGTGGAATCAGATACTTATTCTTGATGGTCAGTTTATTCAGTTCACGGTAGTCTATGCACAATCACATACTACCATCTTTCTTATTTAGAAACAACACGGGCACGCTCCATGGCGATGAGTTGGGTCTGATATAACCTTACTCCAACAGTTCCTGCAACTGTGCTTTAAGCTCAGACAGCTCCTTCGGTGCCATCCTAAAAGGAAGGCATGACACCTACCTAACTTCTAGCGCTAACTCAATCAAGAAATCGATCTCCCGTCGAGGAGGTGGTCCAAGAAGTTCCTCAGGAAACACATCCTTGAATTTTGCCACCACTAGCACAACTCTGATTGATAGATTAGAAAGGTAAACTTCCAACAATACCACAAAAGTTACTCCTCTCTGGTTAACTGCCCGCACCAATTACATTGCCAAAATTAGGGAGCAGACCACTCCAATAAGGCCCTCAAACTTGAACTCTTCCTTTCCTTCGCTTCTCAGGGTCACCACATTTGATAGACAGTCAATACTGGCCCACTGTTCTGCTTGTCAGTCCATCCACAAGATCACATCAAATTCGGCCAATGGTAGGACCGCTGCTACCAACACAAATTCAACTCCATATAAAATCCTTCCAATGCGCCCTTTCATCATGGTAGTCATGAAAGACCCATTGGGCATGCGCACCCTAAGCTCTGCAATCTCCAAAAAGAGCTCAACTCTAATTCTTTAGATTAAGCTTTCCACAAGAAAGGAGTGCAATGCTCTCGGATCGAATAATATCCTAGCGGGGTAACTGGAAACTAGCACGAATCGTAATTCACATGCAACATATATAAAATTCTCGAAAGTCTAAGGACAATAAACAAACTTAAACTTTCCCATATATGTCACCACATCAGGTTGTCGCATCGCTTCCTGTTGCCCAAGGTTATAAGCCCTTGACTGCACGGGTTGGAACCGTGAAGCGCTCGACTCCACTATTTTCCATTTCTCCGCGACGCAGGGATTGCAACGCACTAACTGCTCCATCCTTAGCTCTTGTTCTGTGCCACCCTCAGTACAAAATCGAGCTATGTGGCCTGACTTGCCACATTTGAAGTACGTAGGTGGTCCCTTGAAGCGAGATCCCCCCGACATTATTCTATTCTTCTCCCCTGACATGAAGGGATAAGGCTTCTTCTTCCACTTACTCCCTCCAGACTTCCCATGTGATTGAGAAGTCTTTCCCTCTCCATGCTTGATTGCGAGACCCTTACGATGTTGGGTTCGCTCCATATCAATTTCCAAAGTCCTGGCAGCCTCAATCAACTTGTTGAAACCTGCATTCTTCATAGATATAAGGGGTTGTCTCAAATTCTCTCTCAACCTATGGTAGAAGAGGTTGTCCCTCTCCTCATAATCATCCATGATAGTTCCCGCATAACGACCCAAATGAGTAAATTACTATACGTACTGATCCACAATCTTATCACACACCAAGTGCAGAAACTGCCTCTAAAAGGCTAACCACATCGACAAAGGGATATACTTCTTTAAGAAGGCATTCCCGAACACTTCTATGGACGGGGTGCGTCCAGGAAACTAGCGGCAGCTATGGATCTTTGCGTCGTCTTCCAACATGAAGGTCGTGAACTGTGACTGCTTTTCCTACGACATTTCTGCCGCCCTTAGAAGTTGTTGAATTCTCGCTAACCAGTCTACAACATCGGTCAGTGTGCCGACTCCCTTGAATGTTGGAGGATAGAAACTTAGAAAGTACTTCATTTGTTGGTATCCCTACAAAACAACCACTCTCTCAGCCAACGACTCTTCCTGCATGGCTCCTTTGCCTGGTAAGACCAGTGTTGCATCTGGGTAACGGAAGACGTTACCTGTGCAATATGGGTGACAACTTGTGGTGTCGCGGCAGCTTGGTCGACTTTCATTGCCTCATCTAGCATGTGACAGAAATCGTTCGGGGTTACACCCATTCCTATAGGACCCGAAGCAGTAGCACTGCTCGCCGAAGGCTCCTTTTGAGGCCTTGACGTGCCTGCATTGTTGCTTGAACCCTTAGCAAAAGGTAAAACAAGAATTAGCTTCCATTCGCAAAACTTAAACACTATGACACTCACGGTCCCATGATAATCCTATGTGGATAACTTCATTACGCGATCCGATTACGTCAAATCGACGACTAAACTTTACCCTGGACACTAACCTGACTCTGATACCAAATTGTAACACCTCCCCTGTAATGACCATATAATATGGGTTCGGTCGGGGCCCCACAACATATAGATACCACAATTTTAGCATTATAAACTGAAATAAAAGGACAACACATCTCAAAACTCAGAACATAAAACTGCAAAAACCCGCAACCACTAGATGTTATCCACTATCACAGGAGTATCAAAACGGACTTAAGGCCTTACAACAATCATGTGTCCAAAAACTGAAACAACATCAAATAGAGCAACATTCTTTAGCACTCTCAGGATACCTCTGCATTCAAGCCGGATTTACGGTTCATGGAGCAAAGCATTCAATAAAGCATAAGTAAATAAAAGTGGGTTCACTGCATGAGTCATAGGCCTTTTTGGATGACGAGCTTACTCCAGCTTACGATCTTTTCCCTATAAAAATTTGTTGTAACGCGGGTCAGTAAGGGCTGACCTCAACTATGCAACCACACATCTACTCCTCGTCGTCCGTAGCGGACCCTAGGGCACTCCACCACCCTGTAGGTCAGCTCTTCATATGTAAATGTATATAAACATGGAGAGTAAAGAAATGTGTTGGGATGTCCTATACATCAAACATGTTTCTTGGTTGAGCATTTAATAAAAGGGAGCTTACAATGCAGCATGTATACAAACCTAGGTTTCACCCAAGGCACCCTATAACGTATGAATCAAACACATCATCACGCATCATCATATTACATCACATGGTTACTTCCATTTTCACCTAACAGCATTCAAGCCGCCACACGAAACTCTTGTCATGGCCCCACCGGTTCGTGGGTCTCAAAACTCGGGCTTGCCTGCTAGCTCTGACTTCTTACGTCAGGATTCCATCATACAAACAAATAGATGCTGAGAGCCCTTGCTTGACACCACCAGCTCATGGGTTTCATCTCTCGGGCTTGTTAATGCTTGGCATTCTCATCAGTTTCTCAGAAGGGGGCTTCTCTCACTGGGACTACCTCCACATATGACTTGCGCGTGATGGGCTAGCCAGCTAACAACATAGACAAAGCTGCGCCTTCACACATCAATCTACAAAGATAGCCTTTCCCACCTTAATCCGCCATTCATTCTCACACGAAATATGGGTGAAACATCACAAATGACATCTTGCCGCAAATGGATTTATAGTAAAATCCGTAAGGATCGATATGCAAGATCACTGATTCGGACTAATGGTCGTGACTACGACTTCATACCTAATGCCTAATCAACTAGTTGAGTGGATTACTAATGCAACATCAAGTCGGGGATGGACACAAATGATCCAGTGGCTCCTCTTGAACCATGGAAACTCGTACCCTCTCATTTGAGAGATCTAGTGCCTAAATGCTTGAAAGTAAGCCGGAATGAAATGAATGCATGCACGAATCCTAAAGACTGGGAGGAGAAGTGTCGTTACCTTACGACTCCTCTTCCTATCCATGGAGATCTCGATTTGCACGGATGAAAGTGTGCACCCTCAAGTCCTCTCGCCGGATCTGGCCTAGGATCGTCGAACGGAGCCTCGTAGCTGTGTCAAAGGCGGAATATACACTTCTTATTCCCCTACTCCAAACTTTCCCAAAAACTTAACTCTCACTCAAGAAGGAATAAATGAGGGAAAGCAACCTTTAATCCCTACTTAAGACTCTTGGACGGAGCGTCCTGGGCAATATTATTACATCCCAAGAAGGATCAGATGGCCTAAACTCAGCCGTTACGAAACTTCTCCCGCATACTACCGCTGGCGGTAGCTACCTACCCCGCTGCAGTAGGTCACAGAGCCGCTTAACTATACGGAAAGCCCCACTATCTCCTGTGTTAACGATACCACCGCGCGATAGTTTCTCAATGCATCCGACTCAATTCTTTCGTCTTGACGCCTCGACTCGACGAATAGGACCAACGCCAGAGCGATATCTACCTACCGACGCACAGTACCTCTAGACGCTTTCATCTCAATGCTCTGGTCTCGACGAAAGAAGGCTACCTCTAGGTGATAGTTACTTACCGTCGCGCGATAGCTACCAGAGTCTCATGTTCTGGAAAACTATTGTGTTATATCTTAGGCATCCAAGTAAGGTAGTCTGAGAATGGATTATCCATATCTTTATCAAAGTTCACTAAGGAGATAATTAGAATATTTGGAATGGACAGTGGCTCCATAATGAAAACTCTAATGGGGACAAATGTGTCATTAGACAAGGATGAGACTAGGAAACATGTTACTGAAACCTTGTATAGAGGTGTACAACCTCGTGTTCGCCGAGTGCGCATGCCAGGCCAGGCAGGCGGACCAAGGCACCTGGACAGCACAAAAATAACATGCGGGCAGGCAATGGATGTTCAGCTCGTTCTTACCCAAGTCAAGCGGGTGAGCCGCGCGAGCTAGCCCCTTCCCCCGTCTCACTCGCGCGGAGTTCATCGAGCAGAGGTTTTGTCTGCATTCGTCGAGCAGAGTTTGGGTCGGTATTCGTCGAGCAGAGTTTAGTTAGGCATTCGTCGAGCAGAGTTTGGGTCGGCATTCGTCGAGCACAGTTTGGATCGGAACTCATCGAGCAGAGTTTGGGTGGGCATTTGCCGAACTAATATTCTGGGTCGAGATCAACGAGTCCAAAACAGTGAGCCTCCTCTGAAGTCCCCGTGGAGACAGTTTGAAACCAGTCCAGCCCGCTCTCCTACAGGTGACCTGGCTGCCAGCCCGCCTCGGCAGAGACATTGGCAGGTCGCGGTGGCCTGGCCAGCGCTCGCCCAAGAGGTGACGGCGAGCTGCCGGTGTAAGGTCGCACCCTCCCCGTGGGCGTGAAGAGTAGTGGCGAGCTAACCTCCATATCCATGGGACATGCCCGGGGCTGTCCAGAGGAAAAATTACCAGGATGCCCCTCCCATGGGTGCGAATAGCAAGTTAGAACAGCTGAGTTACGTTGTTGGCAGACCAAGTTGGGCTACACATAGCTGTTCAAAACTTCGGAGGTTGGTTATTTGCAGGATGTTTTCAGGAATATATAAATAAGAATCAAGGGGCACCTCAGAAGGCATGCTTTCATACTCACTTGCTCCATAGTCTTTTAGCGCTTTCTGAGGTAGCCTTAGCTTGGCATTTGACTAAGGAGGTGAAGTGCTCTAAGAACTTCTGGATGTGTGGTGGGTCCTCCACGTCGAGCCCTCGGATTTTGTCTTCTTTTCTCCCTTTGTCATTCTGCTTGCAGGAGAGAAGTAGGTCTGTGATCGCCCCTTCCCCACGGGTGAAATCCACAAGAGACGGAGTTTTCAGTTTCAACATTTTAGTGCGGTGAGCGTGGAGAGTGGTTAGCACAGAATATTTGCAGCAGGCTCGATGAAGGGAGGACAATGCTCAGACAAGTCCGACTCGCTACCCCCAGCCACCCTTTCCCACAGTGGGAATGTTTTGAGATTTCAGGAATGAGGTACTCAGCCTTATTAAATTCACACTCGGCGCGCGGGCAGATTGATCGACTCTAGCCATTCCAATTATTGTAGCCCCATTTATGGGCGAGGATGCTCCCAGCAGACGAGCTGGGAAGGAGGTTGCCGAAGAAGGAAGGGGTGGCGAGCTCCTCGGGCGCGTGCTTTTCCCCAGCTCGGCAGGAGGAGGCTGGTTCGGCGACATGGGCGTGCGGGATGCTCCGGCTCGCCCGGCAGCGGGAGGCAGCCCCTTTAGCGAGCTGGTCTCTTCTGTCCTGGTTCCAGAGGGGTTTAGGGAACCCGAAATATCCTACTACACCGGGAAGGGAGACCCGATCCAGCACGTCCAGTGGTTCGAGGATGTGGCTCGATCCAGCAGATGTCGGATGGCTTCAATTGTCGGCTCCTCACCATCACCCTCAAGGAGAAGGCGAGGGAGTAGTTTCACTAGCTGCCAACTAGCTCCATCTACTACTTCGAGGACCTTCGTCGGGGGCTCATGTTGAGGTACACCACCTCGAAGAGGAGTGTTGCAGTAAGGAGGCCGGGCGGTCTATTGCTGTTCGGAGACCGGGCGGTCTGGCGGTTTATCCTAGCCGGTCTGTCTTCCGCGCTGTTATTGTTTGTTATCCCAGCGGTCTGGCGGCTTGGCTCAGACGACTTAGAGACTGGGCGGTATAGCGGTCTCCTGTGGAGGCTTGCTATCTGTGGTTATTGTTCTCTCCTCCTGTTGGTTGTCGAGCGGTTAGCCGGCTTGTCTAACCGCACGACCTGTCCGGTTTGTCTATTTGTAAAGCCGCTTGTACTTGTAAATTTTTAGTCGCACATTGCTTAATTGTAATCTCTCTCATTTCCTATATTCTATAAAAGGGAGGCTATACCATTGCAATTGATACCTTTTTGAGATAATAAAATTTGCATTTCTCCAAATTTTCGGTCTACTTTTTCCTGTTCGCACATGGTATCAGAGCACTCGATCCTTTACTCCTAACTGAGCTCTATCTGCTAGTGCGGCTTGTTTCTTCTTTCCGCGGCCTATTTTCGCGGCTTAAATTCCCTTCTTACCGTTGGCCTGTTCGTGTGGCTTGCTTCTCCCTATTTGCGGCCTCTTCTGACCCTTTATGTTTGCGGCCTCTTTCTTTATCTTTTTCTTGCCGTTGTTCTCTTTTTTGTTGCCGCGACCTGCCCTCAAGTCGTCACAACCTATGCCAGCCGCTCTCCTCTTCTTTGTCTCTGCGACCTGTCCTTAAGTCACCGCGACCTTGCTAGCATCTTTTCCTTCTAGCCGCGGCTTGTTTCTCTCGCTGCTTTCCTCTATGGCCAACTCCGATATCTCCACCACCACTACTCCCATTGCTGCTCCTCCTCCTACTCATCCCACTCCTTCTGGTAATCTTGGCACCTCTACCAAGCTTATTGGTCCCAACTATCCAAATTGGAGTGTCTCCTTCACCTTCCTCATCCGCTCTCAATGCAAACGTCATCATCTCACAGATGACCCTCCTCCACGTGATTCCCCTCTGTTTCACAACTGGGATGCCAGTGATGCTCTTGTCCGCACATGGCTAGCTAACAGCCTCTCTGATAAATGCCACCCTGTCATCTGTCACAATGAAACCGTGAAGTCCGCTTGGCTACATCTTGCCGCTCTCTACTCCAAGGGGGCTCAGGCATCTCACATCTACACTTTATATGCGGACCTCTTTGCCCGTCCCTCCATTTCTCCAGCGGCCGCTTACCAGCAAGTTCAGGCTATCGGAGCCGAAATTCTCCAAAATCGCTCCTTCTCTGCTGATCTCGCTGAGCAACACAAGCACTTCCAGGAGCTTTTGGTGGTGTGTTATCTTCTATGCCTTCCAATGTCATATGAAATGATTCGCCAACAGATCCTTGGTTAGGCGGAGTCTCCCACATTGGATACCACCGCTGCCCGCATCGACACTGTTACTTCTTTGCTCCAACGTCCGCTCTTATCCTCCCCTCCTCCATCGGACAACTCCGCTCACCAAACTCGGTGTAGTGGCTCTGGTGGCCGCCACATCCCCTCCAGCGAACATGGTGCTTCCCGCATTCTTTGCTCTCAATGTGGCCACACCCGCCACATAGTTGATCGCTGTTGGAAGAAGCATCTTCATCTTCGACCATCTGGTGACGCCTCCTATTCCTCTTCGAAGCCATCCGCCTCTATGGTCACATCTTCAGGTAGTGCCCACGTTGCTACTCAAGGTAAATGGCTGATCGACTCTAGTGCTACGAATCATATGACCGGCAATCCGCACTATTTTTATCTCCTACAACATCATGACCGATTACCTCCAGTCCTTGTTGCGGATGGCTCTCCCTCATCGGTCAATGGAACGGGGTTGTTCAAGTAACTCCGTCTCTTCGCTTGGCGGATACCCTCTATGTGCCCAAGTTCCCTTGCAACTTGTTATCTGTTACTTCTCTTTGCAAACAACTATAATGCTCTGTCACATTCACGTCTACTACTTATTCTTTTTAGGATCCGGTCACCAAGCGGACGATTGCTACTGGGACTGAGAGTGGCGGCCTCTACTTCCTCGACAACATTTCTGCCCGCCCCACCTTCTCCGCATCTTCTACTGATCTTCTCCAGTGGAACCTTCATCTTGGTCATGTTCCTCCCCGTCTTCTTCGTCAGCTTCTACCACATCTTCCTCTGCACGGCCTACCGCTCAACTGTGGAGCATGTCAACTTGGCAAGCATCACCACTCTTCCTTCCCACCAAAGCAAGGCCGTGGATCTTCCCGGCCGTTTGAACTTGTCCACTCTGACATCTGGGGTCATGCTACTACCCTCACCGTTGGTCGGGGTAGTTTATATTTTGTAACTTTATTGATTATTTCTCTAGATGTACATGGGTGTATCTTTTAAAACGTCGCTCAGAAATTTTTTCTATATGGACATCTTTCTATCATATGGTTAAAAATCGATTTGATAAGTCTATTAAAATTTTTCATTCTGACAATGCTAATGAATATCTTAGCCATGCCTTCACTTCTTTTTGTGTGCAAAATGGTATTATTCATCAAACTACCTGTGTGTATGCCTCGCAACAAAATGGGGTGGCGGAACGCAGGAACCGTAACCTTCTTGATGTCGCCTGAACTCTGATGACACAAATGCATGTTTCTCGCACTAATTTGGGATACGCTGTCCTCCTCTCCTGTTACCTCATTAATCGCATTCCGTCCACGGTTCTCCACAGACAAACTCCATTCTCTCTTCTCTATCCTGGAAAGGATGTGTTTCCTCTTCCTCTAGGTATCTTTGGATGCACGACCTTTGTGGACAATCCCTCTGCCACACATGACAAACTTGACTCACGTGCCACCAAATGTATCTTTTTGGGTTACATAACTACCGAAAAAGGTTACTATTGTTTTGATCCCGTTCTGCGAAAACAATACGTCTCTGCAGGTGTGACCTTCTTCGAAAATGTCTCTTATTTCTTCTCCGACCCGACTACACCTCCACCTCCTTATCCCACCGTCCCATACACCCCGTCTACTCTCGTCGAGAATTTCCCACCATCACCTCTTCTTCCTCCTCCTTCCCCCTCTTCATCATCACCACCGCCATCTCCTTCTTCTCCGTGGCAGTCTCTCTCCTCTCCCAGGCCAGCTCTCTCCACCACAGATTCTCCGGTTACTGAGGAACCTACCAACCTGGATCTTCCCATTGCTCTTCGCAAAGGGGTGCAGACATGTACCCAGCACCCGCTGGCTGCTGTTGTTTCATATGATCGTCTCACTCCATCTCGCGGGGCGTTTGTATTGTCAATCTCATCTACTGCCACTCCCCACACCTACCGTGAGGCTATCACTCTTCCTCATTGGAAGGCTGCCATGGATGAGGAAATTGCTACTCTTATTGAACGGGAAACTTGGACCCTAGTTCCCCCTCCTTTGGGCACGGATGTCGTTGTCTGCCGTTGGGTCTTTGTTGTGAAATTCCATCCCAATGGCCACATGGATCGCTACAAGGCCCTCCTGGTGTCCAAAGGTTTCACTCAAACCTCTAGTGTTGATTACTTCGACACATTCTCTCTCGTTGCTCGTCTCAGCACCATTTGTGTCCTTCTCTCTATCGCTGTCAATAGGCATTGGCCCATTTTGTAGCTGGATGTTAAGAATGCTTTCCTCTACGGTGATCTGCAGGAAGATGTTTACATGGAGCAACCTCCTAGGTATGTTGCTCAGGGGGAGACACGAGTATGTCGTCTAAAGAAGGCTATCTATGTCCTCAAGCAGAGTCCTCGTACCTTCTTCCTTTTCAAGGTCTTGCGCTCCAATCTGTTTAACAAGCTAAAACTATCAAAAAAGTAAAGAAAAAAAGATAATCAAAATGTTAGCATATTCTATAGAATCAGTCGCAACAAAAAACCTTTTTAACTGCTAATTTAGTTGATTAGCATATAGGTAATAACATGACTATAGAGATACTCAAAAAAGGAATGGGTTAATTTATGAAATCACAATTGTGAAATATATTCTAAAAAGATGAAATAATTTTATTACTCTACATAAATAAATACAAATACAAGTACACATTTATAATTGTGAGGAGTGCCAACTTAACTCCAAACCATAATATGGGACTAAGCTATAAAGGATGCTCCTAATAGGTCATAGAAGTGGGCATTCACATCGCACTTACTATCAGATATAGGATAGATACATCCTACGTCTAAGAGTTTCATAACCTCACCCTTTACAACTTCTTTCATATTTGTATTTATACGGCGCTGAGGTTGGATTGAATTACACGAATTATCATCCATTAGGATTTTATGGGTGCAAAAAGATCGGCTTATGCCCTTGATATCAGCTATCTTCCAGGCAATATCTCGGCGATGTTTACGTAACACTAGTAGGAGCTTATCATTTTGCACTTCATGTTTGGTAGGCCGAAACTATTACTGGTAGCTTGGACTCTTTTTCTAAGGAGGCATACCTAATGTTCGGGTAGTTCCTTTAATTCCAGGGTACGGGGTTCTTCATACGATTTTTTGGAATTTCTTTCTTTTTCAAAAATAATGTCTTCGTAGACCTTTACTTTATACGGAAAATTGGAAAGGGTGGAGTACGCGGCAGATCACTGCTTGTTCGTTCAGAAAACCGCCTCTGGTCTGGTATGTTGATGAAATTCTTCTTACTGGCGATGACCAGGATGGGATAACGTTGATAAAGAAACACCTCCATCAACACCTAGTCACAAAAGATATGAGCTCCCCGAAATACTTCTGGGGATTGAAATCTCTAAGAAGCCCAATTCTATGGTCCTTTCCCAACGGAAGTACGCTCTTGATCTTCTAAAGGAGGCAGGATTGACTGGTGCTAAACCTGCTCCTTGTCCCATGGCTGTTAGAGAAGACAAATCTTGGACAGATGACTAGCCTGTTCTATCGAATCTTACGAGGTACTGGCGTCTGGTGGGCAAGCTCATTTATCTCACGGTAACCAGACCCGGCATCTCTTATGCTATTGGCAAGGTAAGCCAGTTCATGCAAGCTCCTATGGAGTGTCATCTACAATCTGCCATGAGGATATTGCAGTATATTAAAGCAACACGAGGGAAAGGACTCCTTTTTCAGAAGAATGGTCACCTAAGGGTTGAAGCACACTCAGATTCAAGCTATGCTGATGATAAAGGGGACCGGAAGTCGACATTAGGTTTTTGCACGTTTGTTGGAGGCAATCTTGTGAGTTGGAAGAGCAAGAAACAATTTGTGGTCTCCGTGTCTAATGTAGAGGCGGAATATCGCAGTATGGCGTCGACCACATGTGAGTTGAAATGGATACGGGCTCTCATGCTTGACTTAGGATAGGTCTACAACTATCCTCTTCCAATATTCTGTGATAACAAGGCCGCTATATACATTTCCAAAAATCTGGTCTTTCATGAGAGAACAAAACACATAGAAGTTGACTGTAATTTTATTAGGGAAGAGATCTTGAAGAAACAGATTTGCACTCCGTTTGTCACTTCCGACGACGAGTTGGCGGACATCTTCACCATGCCGGTGTCCGCTTCATTTTTCCACATCTGCGATAAGGTGGGCATGATTGATATATATGCTCTAGCTTGAGGGAGAGTGTTGCAATATGGAGGTCGGGCAGTCTATTACTGTTCGGAGACCGGTCGGTCTGGCGGTTTATCTTAGCTGGTCTATCTACCGGGCTGTTGCTATTTGTTATCCCTGCGGTCTGGCGGCTTGTCTCGGGCGACTTGGAGACTGGGCGGTCTAGCGGTCTCCTGTGGCGGCTTGTTATCTGTGGCAATTGTTCTCTCCTCCTGTTGGTTATCGTGCGGTTAGCCGGCTTGTCTAACTGCACGACCTGTCCGGTTTGTCTATTTGTAAAGGCACTTGTACTTGTAAATTTTTAGTCCCACATTGCTTAATTATAATCTCTATCATCTCCTCCATTCTATAAAGGGGAGGCTATACCATTGTAATTGATACCTTTTTTGGATAATAAAATTTGCATTACTACAAATTTTCAGTCTACCTTTTCCTGTTCGCACAAGGAGGAAGAAGGAGTCGGTGTCACTGTTCCACATCAAGCAGGGGGTGAATGAGACCTTGGGGAGTTACGTTGACCGGTTATAGGAGGAGGTCACCCAGGTTTAGGATATGTCGGGCCATAGACTGATGATGGCTTTTACCCTGGAGCCGCAACATGGTTTCTTCAGGTTGAAGCTGAAAAGAGTTCCCCCCTCTCCTACAAGAAGCTTTTCGAGAGGGTGGCGAGAGAAGTCGGCGGGGAGGGGTCAAATCCGGAGTTTTCCCGGAAGTTGGCCAAGTGGGCCACGGAGGAAGAGAAGGGGCTGAGGGGCGGTAGGGTGTAGGAGGAGAGGATAGCCAAAGCTTGGCAGAGGGAGCAGAGGCAGCTCCAGGGGCAACAGTAGCCCACGTGGGGGCGACAGGAGCCGGACCGTCGATTTGTCTGGAGGCCCGAGTGGCAATACTATGGGACACGGAGAGGATATCAGGGAAGGGATCACCACCATGGGGGCCAAGATCAGTTCCAACACCCGGGCTGGAGGCATGCAAAAAGAACTCCCACCCCCCCTAATCAAGATCAGCCTATGGACATAGCCATGGGGGAGAGGAGCAGAGCATCACGGAGGATGTAACGCCCCCGATTTTTTCGATGATTTTATTTGTATGGGCATCGTCATATTTATGACGTCGTGGCATTAATTTTAACGTCGAGTTGGCGGAGCAACGCCGTTAAGGCATTTTTGCGTCTGTATGGTCGAGTTGGCTGAATTCTTGTTGTAATGGGAAAATTTTTACATTTGCAATTTAAGTTAAGTAATTTTGGACTTGCTCGTCAAGTTTCGTCGCGATCTGAGCGATATTTTGGCCTCGGCGATTTTCTGAAGTTTTGGGAAATTTATGTTCGTCGTAAACTTTGAAAATTTATATCTCGAGAATGGCTCGTCGGATTTTGGTTTTGACTTCGCCGTTGTGTTCGTAGCGTCAGTGTTCGTCTATGGTGTGAATTTAATTTGATTTGGCGCGCGTTCGGGCCTCTATTTTTAAATCGCGTTTTCTTATTCAAAAATATAAATATGAATATTTTAATATTAAAACACTATTCAAAAATGTGATTCCCTATTCATCTCTATAGTTTAATTATGGATGTTTTTGTAAAAAACACTATTCCTAACACTGTTCTTTAATTTTTTCTTCTTGAGTTGCTGCTTCTTCTCTCGAGTACCAATTCCTGCCTTTCTCGAGTAGTGCCTGTGCGCTTCTCAAGTAGTGCATGTGCACTTCTCGAGTAGCGCCTGTGCACTTCTCGAGTAAGTTGTTTTCTCTCGCGTACTCTGAATTCTTCGTTACTCGAGTACCCGTTTTTATACTCGAGTGATTTTTTACAATTACTCGAGTGATTTTTATATACTCGAGTGATGTTTTCCTGATATACTCGAGTGACTTTTTCTCCTACTCGAGTGACTATTCTCCTACTCGAGTGATTATTCTGGACCTACTCGAGTGATTGTTCTCATACTCGAGTACTGATATTTTTATACTAGAGTACTGATATTTTTATACTCAAGTACTGATATTTTTATACTTGAGTACCTTTTCATATACTCGAGTGACTGTTTTCTGCTTACTCGAGTACCTTTTTAAATACTCGAGTAATTGTCCCTGCTTACTCGAGTAGCCTATTTTCTACCTCTCGAGTACCCGAAATCTTGTTATCGTGTGTACCGTTGCATTTTGTGTTCGGGAGCATTTTTGAGTGTCAAACAATGTCATATAGAAAATGGTTAACATAAAATTTGTTCGTCTTGATGTGATCTACAACTTTCATGTTGAACACTTTTCAATTTGAAGCTATCCTAAACCCCTCTTTTCGTCGTCCGCGCACCTGCTCGTAAAAGGTCCGTTTTTAGACAAAAACTTTTCTAATTACATATATATATACTCTTATTAGATAAACACTTCATCTTCTCCAACATTCTGAACCGACCCAGAGAAAAATAGGCTTGTGAGAGGAAGCCGTTTGTGAATCTTCCGATGGATGCCGAAGGTGCTCCGGTGCTCGAAATCTCCAACCGAGTATCGATCTGGAAAGCTCTCGTCGAGATCTACATCATCGTAGTAAAACCTTTCCCATTTCTTGAGTTTTCTCGTTTGGGTTTTTCGGCCCTAACCTCTTCTTCGGCCATTTTTTGTCTAGATTTCAACTTCCCCCATACTCTTTGCCCCGATCTGTGATGTGGACTGATTCGGTGAACATTTCCGGTAAAACCAAGTCAAGTGGTGGTTTCCCCTCGTTTCGCCTTGTCCGATTTGATGGTAACGGCTAAGTTTTTATGTTCTTTAAAATTTTCTGCAATGTCTTCCAATTATTGCTATGATTAACCTTCTTGATGATCACTCAATGTTGTAAGGTTTTGTCATGATGAACTCGATCTTGTTAGGTTATGATTAATCGTTCTTGAAGTGTCTTATGGATGGCTTTAAATTCCTTATTTATCGTTATCGAACGTATTAGAGTTTATCTAGGATTGTAAATCATCTGTAAGGTTTAATCAACCGCGTCTTGAATATAGTAATGTCAAGTATAATCTGACGAGCCAAATCTCGAGATATGTGGTGGTTTCTTTGTGATTTTTCTTGATTGCGGGGGTTATTGGATGAAACCACCTCCATAATGTTTGATGCCTTTATTAGTACCTTGTGGAACTCTACCAGGTTTTTGGGCGTCTGCGGTGTATGGTGGAGAGTATGAGACTCCCTCGCAGTTAGACGAATATTATATTCATGAGGGTGTGTCCAGTTGAGTGACCACCTCACCCATGTTTTTGGGTAGAGTCGACCATAGGTGCCTAATAAAGGTTTCGTACTTTTTCCTTATGATTTATTCATGTCGTCACCTTATAGGCTCGTGTGTCTGGTGTACTCTTCTGATACGTGACGAATCATGTAAGTGTTATTTTCCTGTGGATGCCTTGTTTCTTTTTGTACTTTACTTCAGTGTTTTTGGTCTTGGGTTTGTACCCCTATTGACCTTTATTTATTTTGGCTTATTTTTCTGCCACCATTTGTACCTTCTTGCTGAGGTGTTCTGTATTTGGAATGCCTCGGGTTCAGAGTTGTAGAACTTAGCAGAGCTGGATTTGGAGTTTCTAGGCGGCTGTGTTGGTCGTGGTTGTTGCCTTGTCTTAGCGAGGAAGTTGGTTGTTTATTTTGTTTTACTGGCTCAGACAAACATTTCTGTTTGTGGGTTTGTGTTAGTTTATTGACGCCCACAGAATCGTTACTTTTAGATACTTGCTAGCTGCTTAGTTTTCTATATGTGGATGTGGACTACTTGCTCTCTGGGAGGATTTATGCTAGGAATGCATGTTAGGTATTTCAAGTATAAAACCTACTACTATTACTTTGTAACACCCCCTATCCGTCGCATAGCATATAGCAGTAGGTCCGGCCGGGGCCCGACGCCATATACCACAGACAGACCGGGTGGTTACGTATGGAAACCATCCAACCAATCTCAACGTCCTACACAGAGCATTCTAGCGGAAGCAATTTATTAAAGTTGCAAAACAAGAACCCAGCACAAGCATGAATGTCCACTAGCAAGATAATAGGAATGTTATTACAAAATACTCAAAAGTCGGCCTTAAGGCCTTACAAAATGTTTCACTTGTCTTTTACATGATTTCCAAACCTCGGCACGCAGGCCGGCCATACATGAACAAAACATAAAACATTTCCATTCGGGCCTTCGAGGGCCAGCTTCGCAAAAGGGCTTTAGCCCGCTATTGACCGCTTGGTCCAGCTGCACCTGCAAGCAAACAAACCACCGCACGGTGGCAAACAAAGCAACGGTCAGCAATGCTGACCAAATTATAACGATCCCGCCCCCAACTCGGGGCGGCGATGCTCCTTCCCTGCATTTCATTAGCACAAGCGAGCAATGCATATAATCATAGCCATTTCATCACAGACGTTGGCTCGTACGGCCACACGTCCCGTGCACTCAGGGCACATTCTCGGTGAACCGGTCGATGTTACGTCAAATAAAGCCATGAACATTCCGGACTCACCACCGCCTCTTGGACGGCCATTCCTATGAGCAATTTGTCTTCATGGTATTGGTCACGTCAAATTAAGCCATGGACCACCGAAGACCCCCATTTATGCCAACGGCGAGTCCCATGTAACCTTAGGTCGCTCTAACCGGACGACATAAAGCGGGTACGGCTCCATCTAACCCGTGCTCACATCGCAACGACAATTTAAGCCATATGCGCGGGTCAAACTTTCACCGAGTCCCATTCTACCGCAAGTCACATAACCTCGTTATGTTCAAGTTGGCTTCCAAGCCACCAAGTTGGCAAGACCTCGTGTCCGCCCAGTTTTCCGGGTGCACCTTTGGGTTAGTCCCCAAGGCTCCCTGCTGCAATCTACCGCGTAGAAAAACCCGAAAACACCAAATAGCACGGAGTCTTCTCCGGCCTTATGCAATGCAACATCACCGATCCGAACTACATGTCCGGGTAGGCTTCAACCAAAATGCCTATGTCCGTTCTCGCATACGGACGCTAAACAACGGGGACTTTACATATCTACCCGAAGGAACGCCTCCAACTCTTCGCAAACTCGCGAGAGGGGGCTTCCTATGCTAAGAAAGAGAGCTATCATGCTCAAAAGTGAGGATCGTTACCCTTGCGTTCCTCTTTGGCGCCATCGAAAAGTAATCGGATAGAAATCACCGCACTTGCGTTGCCTCCGTGGATCCGGAGTCGGCTTGCGATTCGGAGCTCCGAAGCTCCTCCAATGGCGGATCTAGCTCCTCTTCTTCTTGCCTTAGCTTTTCTTTCTCCAAGGGTTTGGAGAGAGATCAAGTGGAAAAAATGAGGGTTTTCTAAGTCAAAACCCGGGTATATCCCTTCAGGAACAACCCCCAGCCATTGGATCTTCAGTCAAAGAAATGAACGGCTTCGATTCGGGACTGAAATGCCCAATCTGGGCCGAACACGGCCTGGCACACGCCCGTGTCCAGGGCCGTGTGCCTCATTCGCCGTCAAAATCGAATCACCTGGAACCTCACACGGGCATCGAACACGCCCGTGTTCGATCTGACACGCCCGTGTTCCAACTGACACGGCCGTGTAGCTGGCCGTGTACCCCATGATTTTCTCCCGTTTCCAACCCGAGCGCTGACACGGGTTCGGACACGCCCGTGTCCTTGCCCGTGTCACCTTGACACGCCTGGGCTCCAGGCCGTGTACAAGGTCTCGGCACTTCGCGGCTAAGTGTCGACACGGGTCGACACGCCCTGCGACACGCCCGTGTCGCAGGCCGTGTGCCATGTCTCGACACACTGTCGACACCAAAGTGTCGACTTCGCGGGACGAGTGTCGACACGGGTTGACACGCCCTGCGACACGCCCGTGTCGCAGGCCGTGTGCCGTGTCTCGACACAACGTCGAAGCACTGTGTCGACTTCACGGCTAAGTGTCGACACGGGTCGACACGCCCTGCGACACGCCCGTGTCGCAGGCCGTGTGCCCAGTCTCGACACAATGTCGAGACCAAAGTGTCGACTTCACGCCTTAGTGTCGACACAGGCTTGACACGCCCTGGGACACGCCCGTGTCCCAGGCCGTGTGCCTGCAGCCAGAACTCAAACTGGCCCAAATTATTCCCCTTTTGCTCCTTTGAGTTTCGGGGCGTTACAACTCTACCCCTCTTAAAAGAATTTCGCCCACGAAATTACATAAAGGGAAAAACATGTACAAAACTAAAATTTGTACCTGAGCGGAACAACTCCGGATATTCGTCAAGCATCGTCTGCTCTCGCTCCCAAGAGAGCTCCTCACGACCGCAATTGTCCCACCGGACTTTGACCATCCTGATCTCTTTATTGCGTAGCCGCTTGACCTCCGAGTCCTCAATCCGCACGGGCTTGACTTTTGTCGTTAGCCCACTATCCACCGGCACTTGATTGGCCGCGATCACTTGCGTAGGCTCTTGCACCGCCTTCCGAAGCACCGAAATATGGAATACATCATGTAAACCACTTAGCTCCACTGAAAGCTTCAGCCGATAGGCCGCTTCTCCTACTCGCTCCAGAACCTCGAACGGTCCAAGGTACCTCGGGCTTAGCTTTTTCAATCGCCGCACCCGCGAGACACCCTTGAACGGCTTGATCTTCAAGTATACATAATCGCCCACAGCGAACTCCACGTTCCTGTGCTTGGCATTATAGTACTTTGCTTGCCGGTCCTGAGCGATAAGCAACCTCTCCCGAATGGTTCTCACCAAAGAAGTAGCATCATCCACTTCCGATCGCTTATACAACTTCGACTCGCCCGTTTCTAACCAAGACAACGGCGTGCGACATCTTCTACCATATAGGGCCTCGAAAGGCGCCATCTGAATACTTGCTTGGTAGCTGTTGTTGTATGCGAACTCCACCAAATAAAGGTGGTCCTCCCATTGCTTTCCAAAGTCCAAGACACACATGCGAAGCATGTCTTCCATCGTTCTATTGACCCTCTCGGTCTGCCCATCCGTTTGCGGATGGAAGGCTGTGCTAAACTTCAGCTTTGTTCCCAACATTTGCTGCACCAGCCTCCAATCATTGGACGTGAACCGCCCATCTCGGTCACTCACGATGCTGCGGGGCACACCATGAAGCCGCACTATGTTATCCACATAAAGCTTCGCCAGCTTCTCCACCGGATCATCCTTCCTATGCGGAATAAAATGCGACACCTTTGTTAATCGATCGACCACCACCCAAATGGCGTCGTTCCCCTTTTGCGACCTTGGCAAACCATGCACAAAGTCCATAGAGATGTCGTCGAATTTCCACTCCGGAATAGGCAAGGACTTAAGAAATCCTCCCGGCTTTTGGCACTCCGCCTTTACCAAGGCGCAGGTTTGGCACTTCGCTACATATAGCGCCACATCCTTTTTCAAACCCGGCCACCAAAACAGTTTCTTGACATCGCGGTACATCTTCGTGCTCCCCGGGTGAATCGAGTACTTGGTATGGTGCGCCTCGTACAACAACTCCACCCGTAAATTGCCCACACTTGGGACGCACAAACGACCGTCTTTCCACAGCAATCCGTCCTCCACAACGAATTGGGAATTTGACCCATCCAGAGCCTCTATCATGAACTGCTTCATATGAGCATCCATATCCAAAGCCTGCCGAATCCGATCAGCCAGGTCATATTGGACTTCAGTCCAATTCAGCACTGCTTCAGCACTAGATTGTCTATCCACACAAACAATCTCCAACGCCTCCAGCTCCTGCACCAACCGCTCATCATGCACTGATAGCCAATTCGCTTGAGCTGGGGCTCGGCGACTCAACGCGTCCGCAACCGCATTCCCTTTGCCAGGCACGTAGTGGATCTTGAAAGTATAGTCCCCCAGGAACTCCATCCACCTACGCTGCCGCATATTCAGATCTTTCTGATCAATCAAATACTTTAGGCTCTTGTGATCGGTGTAGATATCAATCTTCACACCGTACAAATAGTGTCTCCACAGCTTCAAGGCAAAAATCACGGCCGCCAACTCCAAGTCGTGGACCGGATAATTCCTCTCGTGCACTTTTAGCTGTCTCGAGCCATAAGCTATCACGCTGCCGTGCTGCAGTAGCACGCAACCCAAACCGCTGCCCGAAGCATCGCTATATATCTCATAGCCTTCGGTTCCAACCGGCGAACTCAGCACAGGCGCCGTGGTCAACCGACACTTCAATTCCTCAAAAGCTCGCGCGCACTCCGGCGTCCAAACGAACTTATGCTCCTTCCTCGTCAAAGTAGTGAGAGGTAGCGCTATCCGCGAGAAGTTCTCTACGAAGCGCCTATAATAACCGGCAAGCCCCAAAAAGCTCCGGACTTCTGCTACCGTAGCAAGCTCAGGCCACTCCCGTATCGCAACAATCTTCGCCGGATCCACAGCAATACCCTCTCCACTCACTATATGCCCGAGGAACGCCACTGAGGATAGCCAAAACTCGCACTTCGAGAACTTGGCATACAACTGGTTTCTCCTGAGTGTCTCCAACACCAAATGGAGATGCTTGAAGTGATCCTCCTCACTTTGCGAGTACACCAAAATATCGTCGATGAAGACGATCACGAAATGGTCTAGGTACTCCCTGAACGTCCTGTTCATCAAATCCATAAATACTGACGGCGCATTAGTCAGCCCAAACGGCATGACCGTAAACTCATAATGCCCGTATCTCGTACTAAACGCTGTCTTCGGGATATCACTCTCCCTTATCCGCAGCTGATAGTACCCAGACTTGAGATCTAACTTCGAGTACACCGTCGACCCGACTAACTGATCAAAGAGATCATCAATCCGGGGGATCGGGTACTTGTTCTTCTCAGTCAGCTTGTTTAGCTCCCGATAATCAATACACAACCTCAAGCTTCCGTCCTTCTTCTTAACAAAGAGGACCGGTGCGCTCCAAGGCGAAGAACTCGGGCGCACATACCCTTGCTCCAACAACTCTTGCAGTTGAACTTTCAGCTCCGCCATTTCCTTAGGCGCTAGCCGATACGGAGATCGTGACACAGGCTTTGCACCTGGCACTAGCTCGATCGTAAAATCTATCTCCCGTTGAGGCGGGGCTCCAGGAAGATCTGCGGGGAACACATCAGGGTATTCCGATACCACTGAAATACAATCCATCGCGGGCTTCGGCTTTGCAACCTCCACTAGTGTAAAGAACAGTTCTGCTCCAGCACGAACCGCCTTCACCACCTGAAGAGCAGACATCAACGTCTTGCTCGACCCCTTTAAGCCCGTAAACGTCGTCTCACGACTTGCTCCCAGCTTTACTTCCTTGCTACCGCAATCTATATGGGCCTGCTGCTCCGAGAGCCAGTCCATTCCAAATATGACGTCGAACTCCACCAACGGAAGTAAGGACGCCCGCAGGTCAAACTCCTGCTCTCCAATACGAACTTTAACTTCGCAGATCCTAACCGCTCGCATCGAACACCCATTGGGCAACAACACATCCAACTTGTCCTTCGCCATCGAAGAAGGGACTCCGATGCGTGATATAAATCCTTCGGACAAGAAGGAGTGTGAAGCTCCCGTATCAAAGAGTGCTCGTGCCGGGTTTTCACAAATCAATACGAATCCTAAACAAGCAGTGGTAAGGTAACACATACATAACAAGCATATAAAGGAATTGACTTGCTATAAATTAAACCGTACCTGTCACCACGTCAGCTTGTTTAATGGCCTCCTGTTGGCCAAGATTATAAACCCTTGGTTGGGCCGGAGCATAGTGGGATGCGGTCGACTCCACCGCCTTTCCCTTCTCTTCGTAGGTAGCTCCTGGCCTCCTCTCGGACTTAGGACGTCCGCTCCAACAATCACGGGCGAAATGCCCCGTCTTGCCACAAGTAAAGCACGCGCCCGGGGTCCGACTCGTAGTCGCCCCAGAAGCACCAGAAGGAGCTGGACCCGAAGTCCTATGCTTCTTGAAAGCCCTTCGATAGCCGGACTTTGAATTAGTCGGCACTCTGAACTCAGATTTCTTTTCACCCAAGCCTTTCTTCGCTTGTACATTCTTCATGTCCTTCTCCAAGGACCGGGCAGTATTGACCAAGGTTAAGAAACCCTGCGTCATTGGCCCCGACAGTAACAACCTCAGCTCATCCCTAAGCCTTCATAAAAACGATTAGTCTTGCGCTCCTCATCCATGATGGTGGAGCTAGCATAACGACTCAACCGCGTAAACTCGTGGAGATATTCATCCACGTTCCTCTCACCCTGTACCAACCTCAGGAACTCATTCTCCATTGAAATCCTCTGAGTAGAAGGGAGGTATCTTGCTAAGAACAATTCCGAGAACTCTTCCATCGGAACGTCTATCAGTTGTCTACCTCGCAGATGATGCAGCTCCAAACCTTCCCACCACATCCTCGCTTCACCGTCCAGCAGGAACGTAGCAATGGTGGTCATCTGCCACTCCTCCGTCTCCGTCGCTGTCATGACTCTCTTCACCCTAGAGAGCCAGTCTTCAGCCTGAGATGGGGTTCCCAACCCCGAGAATAACGGAGGGTTAAAGCTCATTACATGCTTCAACTGCCTCTCAGTCGCCCTCCTTGGCACTATTGGTTCTACAACCACTTGCTCCATCCTCCTCGGCTCCGCCTCTTGAAGAGGTACTTGCTCCAACACAGGAGCGGGCTGCTGCGCTTGCCTTCCAGGCTGCGCATTGATCACGGCCAACACCGCTTCAGCCACCAATCGTATATTTTCAGCCGACAAAGGTGTTGCGGGAGCAACTTCTGGTGCACTACTAGCCTCAGAACCTCGGCGTTCTGACGGCCCAACACCACTTCGGGTCACCTATAGTGGTACAAAACACCGTTAAGCGACCAAATAAATTGCAAACAGCAATTATAGGAACACGCAGGTTCCTCAAACACGAGTATTTTCATTCCTAAGTGGACATTCATGGGTTCTTTTTACTGTTATTACGATGACGCACACAATGTGCTCACCACCCCTTAAAAAGAATTCGCCCACGAATTCACTTTAAGCCCGACCAAAACCAGTAGTCTGATACCAAATTGTAACACCCCCTATCCGTCGCATAGCATATAGCAGTAGGTCCGGCCGGGGCCCGACGCCATATACCACAGACAGACCGGGTGGTTACGTATGGAAACCATCCAACCAATCTCAACGTCCTACACAGAGCATTCTAGCGGAAGCAATTTATTAAAGTTGCAAAACAAGAACCCAGCACAAGCATGAATGTCCACTAGCAAGATAATAGGAATGTTATTACAAAATACTCAAAAGTCGGCCTTAAGGCCTTACAAAATGTTTCACTTGTCTTTTACATGATTTCCAAACCTCGGCACGCAGGCCGGCCATACATGAACAAAACATAAAACATTTCCATTCGGGCCTTCGAGGGCCAGCTTCGCAAAAGGGCTTTAGCCCGCTATTGACCGCTTGGTCCAGCTGCACCTGCAAGCAAACAAACCACCGCACGGTGGCAAACAAAGCAACGGTCAGCAATGCTGACCAAATTATAACGATCCCGCCCCCAACTCGGGGCGGCGATGCTCCTTCCCTGCATTTCATTAGCACAAGCGAGCAATGCATATAATCATAGCCATTTCATCACAGACGTTGGCTCGTACGGCCACACGTCCCGTGCACTCAGGGCACATTCTCGGTGAACCGGTCGATGTTACGTCAAATAAAGCCATGAACATTCCGGACTCACCACCGCCTCTTGGACGGCCATTCCTATGAGCAATTTGTCTTCATGGTATTGGTCACGTCAAATTAAGCCATGGACCACCGAAGACCCCCATTTATGCCAACGGCGAGTCCCATGTAACCTTAGGTCGCTCTAACCGGACGACATAAAGCGGGTACGGCTCCATCTAACCCGTGCTCACATCGCAACGACAATTTAAGCCATATGCGCGGGTCAAACTTTCACCGAGTCCCATTCTACCGCAAGTCACATAACCTCGTTATGTTCAAGTTGGCTTCCAAGCCACCAAGTTGGCAAGACCTCGTGTCCGCCCAGTTTTCCGGGTGCACCTTTGGGTTAGTCCCCAAGGCTCCCTGCTGCAATCTACCGTGTAGAAAAACCCGAAAACACCAAATAGCACGGAGTCTTCTCCGGCCTTATGCAATGCAACATCACCGATCCGAACTACATGTCCGGGTAGGCTTCAACCAAAATGCCTATGTCCGTTCTCGCATACGGACGCTAAACAACGGGGACTTTACATATCTACCCGAAGGAACGCCTCCAACTCTTCGCAAACTCGCGAGAGGGGGCTTCCTATGCTAAGAAAGAGAGCTATCATGCTCAAAAGTGAGGATCGTTACCCTTGCGGTCCTCTTTGGCGCCATCGAAAAGTAATCGGATGGAAATCACCGCACTTGCGTTGCCTCCGTGGATCCGGAGTCGGCTTGCGATTCGGAGCTCCGAAGCTCCTCCAATGGCGGATCTAGCTCCTCTTCTTCTTGCCTTAGCTTTTCTTTCTCCAAGGGTTTGGAGAGAGATCAAGTGGAAAAAATGAGGGTTTTCTAAGTCAAAACCCGGGTATATCCCTTCAGGAACAACCCCCAGCCATTGGATCTTCAGTCAAAGAAATGAACGGCTTCGATTCGGGACTGAAATGCCCAATCTGGGCCGAACACGGCCTGGCACACGCCCGTGTCCAGGGCCGTGTGCCTCATTCGCCGTCAAAATCGAATCACCTGGAACCTCACACGGGCATCGAACACGCCCGTGTTCGATCTGACACGCCCGTGTTCCAACTGACACGGCCGTGTAGCTGGCCGTGTACCCCATCATTTTCTCCCGTTTCCAACCCGAGCGCTGACACGGGTTCGGACACGCCCGTGTCCTTGCCCGTGTCACCTTGACACGCCTGGGCTCCAGGCCGTGTACAAGGTCTCGGCACTTCGCGGCTAAGTGTCGACACGGGTCGACACGCCCTGCGACACGCCCGTGTCGCAGGCCGTGTGCCATGTCTCGACACACTGTCGACACCAAAGTGTCGACTTCGCGGGACGAGTGTCGACACGGGTTGACACGCCCTGCGACACGCCCGTGTCGCAGGCCGTGTGCCGTGTCTCGACACAACGTCGAAGCACTGTGTCGACTTCACGGCTAAGTGTCGACACGGGTCGACACGCCCTGCGACACGCCCGTGTCGCAGGCCGTGTGCCCAGTCTCGACACAATGTCGAGACCAAAGTGTCGACTTCACGCCTTAGTGTCGACACAGGCTTGACACGCCCTGGGACACGCCCGTGTCCCAGGCCGTGTGCCTGCAGCCAGAACTCAAACTGGCCCAAATTATTCCCCTTTTGCTCCTTTGAGTTTCGGGGCGTTACATACTTCATGCATTTCATAATTTAAAACTCTAACTTGTTATATTTTGCGACCGTAAAAGCTATCTTTACTACTATTATAAATTTAGGGTCTTGCATAGCATGAGTTGTTCTTTGGAGACATTTATACTCATGTAGGATGTTGGAGTCAATCTAAATAAATATCTTCCACAACATATAATTATATTTTGATTCGTGGACTAGATGAGCCACCAAGCCGAGGGATACGGCTAACTACTGCACCTAAACTGATTTTTACCCTAAAATAACTTAAAGAATCTTTCTTCTTGATTAAGTAGGTGTCCGCCTAAGCGTCCGCAGTTATCCCCTGCTGACGTGGCATCATGACACGCATTTTTCCTTACTCTGATAAGTTATTATATGCGTTGAAAATGCGGGTTGTGACAATTGGTATCAGAGCCAGGTTGCTTGACAATTCATCGGTCAACCTTCTCTTGTTAGTGTTAGTTGTTTAGTGACATTTCACGCACACACCGATGTGTCATCAGTACGTCTTAGCCGATGCATAGTCACTACACTCATAGCATGATAAGAAGTATACGAGGCATATTATGTAGTATGGGATGCATAATATGTGTTTGTATATGGATCCACCATAGGAGGCAACATGTGATGGTTATGTAGTATGGGATGCATAACCACCATCACATGGGTGCCAATTAGCATGCTTTCTTTTCTCGTTGCATGCGATGTTATTTAGTATGAGATGCATAACATTTCATGTGTACGCCGCTCATTCATGCATTAAGGCCTTTTTAGAATGCATAGCACTACATACATTACATATCATCACATAAGCACGTGTGCTAAGTAAAGGTTTACATGATGACACATGTACACACATGATTTTAAATTTGAATAAAGAATACATGCATTCGTGTCATAGGAACAAGACTCAATAGGATGAGAGAATATCATCCTAAGTAGGACATAACATCATTATAAAATCCCAGAGCTATTTGCAGCGTAAGCAAGTGTCGTTTAAGTATGGTCTGAACTAGTCATGTGACTTTATTGTAAGCTATTTGCAGCGTAACCGGTTGATATTCCATGTTGGAAATGGGAGAGTATTTCAATGGATTTCATCAATGGTCTTCCAAAATCTCCCCGTGGCCATGACTCTGTTTGGGTGATAGTCGATAGATTGACAAAGTATGCTCACATTATTCCGTTTAAGATTGGGTATTCGATGAAGAAGATAGCCGAGCTATATCTTGAAGAGGTCATCCGATTACATGGAGTTCCTGTTAGTATTGTATCAGATCGAGGCTCCAGATTTATGTCTCGATTTTGGATCAGTTTACAGGAGGGGTTGGGTACCGATTTAACTATTCCACTGCCTATCATCCGTAGACGAATTTTCAGATGAAAAGGGTAAATCAGATAGTAGAAGATATGATCAGGTGTTATATTTTGGATCATGGTGGTCCTTGGGACCTGCGTCTCAGACGCATTGAGTTTGCATACAATAATAGTATTCAAGAGAGTCTGCAGATGACCCCGTTTGAGGCATTATATGGGAGGCGTTGTATAACTCCTTTGTTTTGGGCTGAAGTTGGTGAGAGACCATTGTTAGGTCCAGAAGACCTTAATGAGATGAATTGTGTCGTGACTCATATTCGAGAAAAGCTCCGTGTGGTTCAAGAGTGCTATGAGAAGTATGCTAATCAATGAAGGGTCGATCTGGAGTTTGTCGTCGGATAATTGGTTTTTTTGAATGTTTCTCCGATGTTTGGCGTTAAAAGGTTTGGAAGGAACCACAAGTTAGACCACCGGTACGTGGGATCTCTTCAGATTCTTGAACGCGTCGGAGTTTCAATGTATAGGCTGGAATTTCCTGTCACCTTCCCTAGTGTCCATGATGTGTTCCATGTGAGCCAGTTGCGGAAGTGTGTTCGTAATGATAGTCAAGTCCTTGACTCGACGCCCCAGATTCAGCCCAACCTTACGTATGTGGAAGAACCTATTCATATTCTGTATTCTCAAAAGCGTGTGTTGCGAACAAAGACCATCCCTATGGTCAAGATCCCTTGGAGAAATCAAGATGTCGAGAGCACGACATGGGAAGTGGAATAGGAGATGAGGGAATCTCACCCGCACCTCTTCTCTTAGTTTCGGGTATGTCGTTATGTTTTTAGTTATGTTTGATTTTATCATTTTGGTTTGATTTTGGAGTTGTGTTAAGTTTCGGGACGAAACTTCTTTTTAACGGGAGTGACTGTACCCCCCCCCCCGATTTTTTCGATGATTTTATTTGTATGGACATCGTCATATTTTTGACGTCGTGGCGTTACTTTTAACGTCGAGTTTGCGACGCAACGCCGTTAAGGCATTTTCACGTCCGTGCGGTCGAGTCGGCCGAATTCTTGTTGTAATGGGAAATTTTTTCCATTTGGAATTTAAGTTAAGTAATTTTGGACTTGCTCGTCAAGTTTCGTCGCGATCCGAGCGATATTTGGGGCTCGGAAATTTTCCGAAGTTTTGTGGAATTTATGTTCATCATAAATTTTGAAAATTTATATCTCGAGAATGGCTCGTCGGATTTTGGTTTTGAATTTGCCGTTGTGTTCGTAGCGTCAGTGTTCGCCTACGGTGCAAATTTTATTTGATTCAGCGCGCGTTCGGGCCTCCGTTTTGAACTCGCGTTTTTCTTATTCAAAAATATAAATATGAATATTTTAATATTAAAACAATATTCAAAAATGTGTTTCCCTATTCATCTCTATAGTTTGATTTTGTATATTTTTGTAAAAAACACTATTCCGAACACTATTCTTTAATTGTTTCTTCTCGAGTTGCTGCTTCTTCTCTCGAGTACCAATTCCTGCCTTTCTCGAGTAGTGCCTGTGCGCTTCTCGAGTAGTGCCTGTGCGCTTCTCGAGTAGTGCATGTGCACTTCTTGAGTAAGTTGTTTTCTCTCGTGTACTCTGAATTCTTCGTTACCTGACTACCCGTTTTTATACTCGAGTGATTTTTTACAATTACTCGAGTGATTTTTATATACTCGAGTGATGTTTTCCTGATATACTCGAGTGAATTTTTCTCCTACTCGAGTGACTATTCTCCTACTCGAGTGATTATTCTGGACATACTCGACTGATTGTTCTAATACTCGAGTACAATATTTTTATACCCGAGTACTGATTTTTTTATACTCGAGTACGGACATTTTTATACTCGAGTACCTTTTTATACACTCGAGTGAATTTTTTATGCTTACTCGAGTACCTTTTTATATACTCGAGTAGCTGTTCCTGCGTACTCGGGTAGCCTATTTTCTACCTCTCGAGTACCCGTAATCTTGTTCTCGTGTGTTCTGTTGTATTTTATGTTCGGGAGCATTTTTGATTGTCGAAACAATATCATATGAAAAAATGGTTAACATAAAATTTGTTCGCCACCACGATATCAACAACTTTGATGTTTGGCACTTTTCAATTTGAAGTCATCCTAAACCCCTCTTTTCGTCTTCCGCACACCTGCTCGTAAAAGGTCTGTTTTTAGACAAATTGTTTTTTATAATTATATATATATATATACTCTTATTAGATAAACACTTCATCTTCTCCAATATTCTGAACCGACACAGAGAAAAATAGGCATGAGAGAGGAAGCCGTTCGTGAATCTTCCAGTGGACGCCGACGGTGTTCCAGTGCTCGAAATCTCCAACCGAGTATAGATCTGGAAAGCTCTCGTCGAGAGCTACGCCATCGTTGTAATACTTTTCCAACTCCTTGAGTTTTTTTGTTAGGGTTTTTCGGCCCTAACCCTATACCTCCATCATTTTTTGTCTAGATTTCAACTTTCCCCATCCTCTTTTGCCCCTATCTGCGACGTGGTCTGATTCGGAGAACGTTTTGGTAAAACCAAGACAAGTGGTGGTTTTCCCTCGTTTCTCCTTGTCTGATTTGATGGTAACGGCTAAGTTTTTATGTTTTTTAAAATTTTCTGCACTTCGTCGTCCAATTATTGCAATTATTAACCCTCTTGATGATCACTTGATGTTGTAAGGTTTTGTCATGATGAACTCGATCTTGTTAGGTTATGATTAATCGTTCTTGAAGTGTCTTATGGATGACTTTAAATGCCTTATTTATCGTTATCGAACGTATTAAAGTTTATCTAGGATTGTAAATCATCCGTAAGGGTTGATCAACCGCGTCTTGAATCTAGTAATGTCAAGTAAAATCTGACGAGCCAAATCTCAAGATATGTGGTGGTTTCTTTGTGATTTTTTCGTGATTGCGGGAGTTAGTGGACGAAACCACCTTCGCAATGTTTGATGCCTTTATTAGTACCTTGTGGAAGTCTACAAGGTTTTTGGGCATCTCCGGTGTATGGTGGAGAGTATGAGACACCCTCCCAGTTAGACGGATATTATATTCGTGAGGGTGTGTCCAGTTGAGTGACCACCTTGCCCGTGTTTTTGGTAGAGTCGACCACAGGTGCCTGATAAAGGTTTCATACTTTTTCCTTATGATATATTCATGTCGTCACCTTATATCCTCATGTGCTTGGTGTACTCTTGTTGTACGTGATGAATCACGTAAGAGTTCTTTTCCTGTGGATGCCTTGTTTTTTTTTGTACTTTACTTCAGTGATTTTGGTCTTGTGTTGGTACCCCTTTTGACCTTTATTTATTTTGGCTTATTTTTCTTCCATCATTTGTACCTTCTTGTTGAGGTGTTCTGTCTTTGGAATGCCTCAGGTTCGAAGCTATAGCAGTTAGCAGAGCTGGTTTGGGAGTTTCCGGGTGGCAGTGTGGGCCATGGTTGTTGCCTCGTCTTAGCGAGGTAGTTTGTTGTTTATTTTATTTTACTGGCTCATACATACATTTTTGTTTGTGGGTTCGTGTCAGTTTGTTGACGGCCACAGAATTGTTACTTTTATATACTTGCTAGCTGCTTAGTTTTCTATATGTGGATGTGGACTACTTGCTCTCTAGGAGGATTTATGCTAGGAATACATGTTAGGTATTTTCAAGTATGAAAACTACTACTATTACTTCATGCATTGCATAATTTAAAACTGTAACTTGTTATATTTAGCGACCGTAAAAGCTATCTTTACTACTATTATAAATTTAGGGTCTTGCATAGCATGAGTTGTTCTTTGGGGACGTTTATTCTCATGTAGGATGTTTGATTCAATCTAAACAAGTATTTTTCGCAGCGTATAATTATATTTTGATTCGTGGACTAGATGCACCATTAAGCCGAGGGATACAGCTAGCTACTGCACTTAATCTGATTTTTACCTTAAAATAACTTAAAGAATCTTTCTTCATGATTAAGTAGGTGTCCGCTTGAGCATCCTGAGTTATCCCCTGCTGACGTGGCATCATGATGCACATTTTCCCTTACACTGATAAGTAATTATATGCGGTGAAAAATGCTTGTTGTTATAGAGGAGGAGAAGGGAATTTAGGGTGGAGTTGCCCTACTGCGAGTTCCACCAAGAGGAAGGGCACTCCATGGCCACGTGGCTGGAGTTCCTCGAGATGAGGGGAAACAGGGAGCCACAATAGTAACAGGGGCGCTAGGAGGTGAGGATTGAGGAGGTCCTGCCTCGGGCAGAGGAGGATCGGTGCGAAGACCAGGCCGATGTCAGGACCCTGGGAGGGATCGGAGTGATCCACGGGGGAGGGGGTGGGCGGGTGTGCGGTGGGGGTGGGGGGGGGGGGTGTAGAGTCCTCTCAGAGGGCGAGCCTCCATACTATGTACCATTGGAGCGTTGGCTCCACATCCCAAATCCCACCCCCAGAAGGGATGATTACCTTCTTAAGGAGTGATATGTCGGATCATGAGGATCCCTTTTGTGATGCACTGGTCATCCAGACGGCCATCGAAAATTTCACTGTATTTCGGATCATCATTGATAATGGAAGCTCCATCAACGTCATCTTTGTTGGGTACATTGGTCAAATGTACCTGATTTGAAGAAGCCTCACTTAACTCAATGATATGCATCATAGTGTATTTGATGTTTGTTTGAGTTACTTGTGCAGGTTAGGAATACACTGGACTGAAGCTAAAAATTCTAAGTCCATGTGTCGACACCCAGAGGGAAAGTGTTGACACTTGAGAAGACTTGTGTCGACACCCAGACAAGCAGTGTCGACACTTGGAGTCATTGTGTCGACACCTGGGAAGAAGAGTCGACACCAGTCAGAAAGTGTCGACACTTGGAGCTGTGTCGACACTCAGTGAAGAAGAATGCAGAAAAGCTGTGTCGACACTTAGCAGAAGTGTCGACACCTAGAAGAGCTGAGTCAACACCAGAAAGTGTCGACACTTGAAGCAAGTGTCGACACTCAGCAAAAGTCTGCAGAATCTAAGTACAAGTGTCGACACTCAACAAAATGTGTCGACACTATGCAGAAGAGTCAGCACTTGAAGTAAGTGTCGATACCCAGCACAATGTGTCGACACTTAGCTAAAGACTCAGTATTTGAAGTAAGTGTCGACACTCAGCACAATGTGTCGACACACAACCAGAAGAGTCAACACTTGAAGAAAGTGTCGACACTCAGCACAATGTGTCGACACATAGTTGAAGACTCTACACTTGAAGAAAGTGTCGACACAAGGAGCTGTGTCGACACTTAGCAAAGAACAGAAAAGTTACAAAATATTCTAAGTACAAGTGTCGACACTAAAGGAATGTGTCGACACTCAGCTGAAGAAACAAGATTGAAGACTTGTGTCGACACCAAGAAGCAGTGTCGACACTTGACAGTTTCTACACATGAAGATGTGTCGACACAAAGGAGATGTGTCGACACTTAGAAGAATACAGTTGCAGAATGAAGTACAAGTACTTGTGTCGACACTCAATTTCAGTGTCGACACATGCAGAAGAAACTGTGTCGAGACATACAAGGAATTGTGTCGACACCTTGTAGACTTGTGTCGACACTTACACAACATGTGTCGACACTTGGCCTATAAGTGTCGACACTTAAGAACAGAAAGTCTCGACACTATCTGACAGTTAGAGGAATTTCAAGAAGTGACTGGTTGACAAGATAGCTGCCGATCCAGCCGGTCTACATCAACTGTTAGTGATATCAGAAGTCTGTTATGAACCGGACCAGCCGGTTACCATGAAGGAAGCCTATAAATAGGCACCCATAGTTTACAGACCAAGATTGATCGAGTGATTAAGGATTGTTGAAATAATATAGAAGTGGTTGAAAAAGTTTTTACAGAGAGAGTTCAGATCTTTGTAAAAGTGGTATATTGAGTATCAACACAAGAAGATCTTGCTGTGCATCAGCAGATCTAAGAAGTTGGAGAGAGAGAGCTACAACCAAGTATTCAGTCTTTGGAACTAAGGCTGAGAAGAAGAATTCAGAGTCATCTGGATTTCAAGAAGCAGAGGTCAAGGAACAACTGCAGAAGATTCAGACTAATTCAGTTCTAATCAAGAAGCTTTGAAGGAAGCTAAGTCAGTTTGGATCTAACTGAGTTCTTCCAAGAACTCTTCAAGATACTCTCAACTCCTCTCCTATTTTCTGAGTTGTAGAGTTAACTATTGTACTTTCTATTTTAACTTGTAGGATCCATTGGATCTGAGAGAATTGTAAGCCTATTTTATAAAGGCTGAGGGTAAGGCTTGGTTGCCTGAGTGTAGGAGTTGAAGAACTCTGAGTGTAGGCCTTAATTGGCTGAGTGTAGGCCTGGGTGGCTGAGTGTAGGCCTTTTGGCTGAGTGTAAGGCTTTGTGCCTGAGGTAGGAACCTAGTTTGGTTCTGAGTTAGTGGAGAAGTTTGGCCGAATCTAGTACACTACTAGATAGGCGAAAGGGGAAAGTGGATGTACCCAAAGATTGGGGAACCACTATAAATTAGTGTGTCTGCTGTGGTGTGCTGTGCTGTGCTGTGGATTACTTGTTTGATTTCTGTAATTGCTGTTAGCTGTAATAATTGTTGTGCTGCCAACAAAGTTTTAAAAAGGTTTTGGTCACCTATTCACCCCCCCCCCCCCCTCTAGGTGTTTAGGTACCATATCTTTCAAGTGGTATCAGAGCCAGGTTCCTCAAAAAGGGCTAACTGTCTGAGGAGATCCAGTTTGGCAGATTCAGTATAAGTCAGGAAACAGTTTCAAGAAAATCAAGAAACATGGGGTCTTCAGAGAATCACAAGGAATTGGGTTCAATGAAACTGCCCATTTGCAGAAAGGAGATTTTTGGAATCTGGAAAGAAAGGGTAAGGCTGTTCATGGAGGCCTCTGACCCTAGGATCTACATCACAGACAAGGAAGGGCCTTATGTGCCCATGAAGATTTCAGTCTTGGATGCTACACAGAGAACTCCAAAGGATTTTTCTGAGATGACCAAGGATGAGATTGTCCTAGCTACAATGGACAAAAGGGCACAGAACATCATAGTTAGTGCAATTGATGATGCCACCTTCCAGAACCTTATTCACTGTAAAACAGCAAAAGAAATGTGGGATACCCTCATTGTCTACATGGAAGGTTCTGAAGAAGTAAGACAAGATAGGAAATCCTTGCTTAATCAAGAATATGAGAGCTTTAGGCAAGGAAGAGGAGATAGCATCACTGAATGCTACAAAAAGTTCTACAGAATTGTTAATGAACTCATGTCCTATGGAAGGGAGTTCACAAACTATGAATTGAATGATAAGTTCTTGAGGTCCCTAACCAAAGATTGGGACACTAAGATCTGTGCCATCAGAGAAATGGCAAAGTTGGGAGAAATTCCTCCTCCCACACTGTTTGGCAAGTTGTTATCTTATGAGATGCAATTGTCAGTAAGAAAAGAGGAGGAAAAGTCAACAAGGACTGAACACAGGGAAAGGACTGTTACCTTTAAGTCAGAAGTACCTAGAAAGAACAGGACTAAGTCATCAACTCCTCCTCCAGAGGTAGTTGAATCAGATTCTGATGAGTCTGTTAGCACTAAATCTACAAGCAGTGAAAGTGATGAAGACTTTGCTGCATTTACCAGACATTTTCAGAAATTCCTGAAGAAGAAACAGTGGAAGTCCAGACCTTCTTTTTCCAAAGGGAAAGAAGTTCAGTATCAGGAGAAGAAGCCTTCAAAGAAGGACAAGCAAAGGACAAAGACTAGCAAGGCAACTAGGTCTAAGATTGTGTGTTACTGCTGCAATAGACAGGGTCATGTAATTGCAGATTGTCCTGAAAGAAGGAAAGAATCCAGTGACAAAAAGAAGACTCACTTCAAAGGAAAGAAGGAGAAGTCCTTTGTTGCAAAGAATGAGAAGACTCTTTCAGATATTTCTTCTTCAGACACTGAGACAGATGCTGAAGCCTATATAGAGCTATTTGCTGAAGAAGAAGAAGAGTTTATGCAGATCATGGAATCAATCTATGAACAAGAAGAGGTTCAGTGCCAAGGACTAATGGCATTGACTGAAAGTACCAAAATCCTGGAGCAGCCAGGACCTAGTCAGGTGAATCCAAGTGACCATACCCCTACATGGTACTTGGATAGTGGTTGTTCCAGACACATGACTGGAACTAGGGGACTACTGAAGGACTACATCCCAATCAAAAATGGTCCAAAGGTGACCTTTGGTGGTTCTGAAAAAGGAATCATCAAAGGGTTTGGTAACATTTCTTCTAACCTTGTTACCATTACTCAAGTGGCTTATGTTAAAGGTTTGAAACACAACCTCATTAGTATAAGTCAATTAAGTGATGTAGGTTATGACATCTCATTTGTTAAAAATGGTTGTCATATCAAGAGGTCAAGTGATCAAGAGATCATTTTGACTGGATATAGAAAGAGAAATGTCTACTGCTTAGACATTATGGTTGAGAACAATTGTTCTCCAGTCTGTCTTGTAGCTGATGAGACAGTCTCTCAATGTGTCAAATGGCACAAGAGGCTTGCTCATCTTAATTACAAGACTATTGGCAAACTCTTTAGTAAAGAGTTAGTGAGGAATGGTCCTCAAGTTAAGTGTGTCAAAGATGGCATTTGCTCAGCTTGTCAAAAGGGCAAGCAGACTAAATCCACCTTTAGAAGCTTAGACAACAAAGATGCTGTGAGGTGTTTATACCTCTTGCATATGGATCTATTTGGTCCAATGCCAGTTCACAGCTTAGGTAGGAAGGTCTACACCTTTGTAGTTGTTGATGACTACTCAAGGTTTTCCTGGGTGTTCTTCTTAAAGCAGAAATCTGAAACACCTAGTGTCTTCTATAGTTTTGTTAAGCAAATTCAGAATGAATTGAACTGTACAGTGGTCAAAATTAGAAGTGACCATGGTACTGAGTTTCAGTCTGAAAGCATGACAAAGCTGTGTGAAGACTATGGGATATTTCAAGAATTCTCTTCACCTAGAACACCTCAGCAAAATGGCATTGCTGAAAGGAAAAATAGGACCTTGATAGAGGCTGGTAGAACCCTATTAAGTGATTCATCACTCCCAGAATATTTCTAGGCTGAAGCAGTTAACACTGCATGCCATGTGATAAATAGGGCTACCATCACTAAAAGGTTAAACAAGACCCCCTATGAAGTAGTGAAAGGCAGGAAACCAAATCTGTCCTATTTTAGGATCTTTGGTTGTAAATGCTTCATACTTAACAATGGGAAGTCTTACTTAACTAAGTTTGCTGCCAAGTCCCAAGAGGGAGTGTTTGTTGGGTACAGCAATAATAGTAAGGCTTATAGAGTCTACAACTTGACCTCACAAGTTGTAGAGGAGTCTGTGCATGTAGTTTTTGATGAAACACAACTAATTAACAATGAGTTGTCTAGTAGTGTGTGCAGCCCTACAGGTCTTGCTAAGAAGATGGACAAGCTAACCATAGAAGATGTACCTGCTGCAAGACAGCAAGTAGAAGAAGATGGTTTATGTCCAGGGGGAGAACTACATGTGCAAGGAGCTGTAGAAGTACAAGGAACTCAGCTTAATGAAGATGCTGAAGAAGTTCAACCAGAAGTAAGGATGCCTCAAGCCAACAGGCATCTAAGGGATCATCCAGTAGAGCTGATCATTGGAGATCCAAGACAAGGTGTTCAGACTAGAAGCAGAAATCAGAATGTTGTAGTATATTCAAGTTTTCTGTCTCAAATAGAACCAAAGAAATTTGAAGAAGCTATACAAGATCCACAGTGGACTGAAGCAATGCAGGAGGAGCTTAATCAGTTCAAAAGGTGCAAGGTTTGGGATCTGGTTCCTAAGCCTAAAGATCACAATGTGATAGGAACAAAGTGGATCTACAGGAACAAGTTAGATGAACAAGGTGTCATCATTAAGAATAAGGAAAGACTGGTTGCAAAAGGATATAGGCAAGAAGAAGGTATTGATTTTGATCAAACCTTTGCTCCAGTAGCCAGACTGGAAGCCATAAGGATGTTCTTGGCCTATGCAACCTACCAAGGATTCAAAGTATACCAAATGGATGTGAAGTCAGCATTCCTTAATGGTAATTTAAAAGAAGAAGTATATGTGGAGCAGCCTTCAGATTTTGTTGATCCTACTCTTCCACATTATGTCTATAGACTTAGGAAAGCATTGTATGGGTTAAAGCAAGCTCCTAGAGCTTGGTATGAAACCTTATCTAGTTTCCTCATTGAGAACAAGTTCACAAGGGGGAAAATAGATAAGTCTCTATTCCTTAGGGAATCTAGAGGCAAAGTAATACTTGTCCAAATATATGTAGATGACATTATATTTGGGTCTACTGAAAGTAGCCTTTGCAAAAAGTTTGCAAAGCTTATGCAGAGTCAATTTAAAATGAGTAGTATGGGAGAACTGAAGTTTTTCTTGGGTCTCCAAGTTAAACAGACTGAAAGTGGTCTATCCATATGTCAGTCTAAGTTCACCCTAGAACTCATAAGGAAATATGGTATGGATTCCTCCAGTACCATGAAGACTCCTATGGGGTCAAGTATGTCTCTAAGCAAGGATGATGCAGGGAAACCTGTAGATGAAACCTTGTATAGAGGGATAGTTGGCTCCCTACTATACTTGACTGCAAGTAGGCCTGACATTATGTATGCTACATGTGTTTGTGCCAGGTATCAAGCCTGCCCCAAAGAATCTCACTTGACTGCAGTCAAGAGAATCTTGAGATATCTAAAGGGCACACCCTATCTAGGCCTCTAGTACCCTAGGAATGGAGATTTTGATCTAACAGGCTATTCAGATGCAGACTTTGCAGGATGCAAAGAAGATAGAAAAAGCACAACTGGATCCTGTCAATTCCTAGGTGGAAGACTCATTTCATGGAGTAGTAAGAAGCAAACCAGTGTGGCCATCTCCACAGCTGAGTCAGAATATGTAGCTGCAGGAAGTTGCTGTGCTCAACTTCTGTGGATTCAACATCAGCTAGAAGACTATGGATGTCAGGTAAGTAGAACTCCACTTTATTGTGATTCTACTAGTGCTATTTCAATAGCTAACAACCCTGTATCACATAGTAGAACTAAACATATTGAGATTAAATATCACTTTCTTAGGGAGCATGTAGAAAGAAATGATATTGCACTTGAATATGTTAGAACTGATAATCAGATAGCTGATATGTTCACTAAGCCCTTAGATGAAGCTAAGTTTAATAGGTTCAAAATTGAACTAGGTATGATAAACTTAGATTAAGTATACAGAACAAAAATTGGCTAAGTAAAAAAGTGTCGACACATAGACAAGTCTATGTCGACACAGAATAGTAAGTGTCGACACTTCAGGAAAATGGTGTCGACACATCTAGGAAGTTAGTGTCGACACATGTCGAGTAGGTGTCGACACATCCAATAAAGTGTCGACACTTAAGTTTTACTCAAAATTTTTCTAAGTAAAGTCTCGACTACATGTCGAGTATAGTGGTGTCGACACTTAACCAAGTGTCGACACATAAAATCTGTTGACTAACCTTGTGTCGACACATGTGTGTCGAGACATTATAAGTCAGTGTCGACACTTATTGACAGTGTCGACACATCTTTAGAAATTCATCCCGCCTGTTCGTCTTCAAACAAGAAAGGTATAAATAGGGTTCTGTTTGTGTTTGTCGACACGCTTTCAGAGTTTCGAGACTAAACTCCTGTGTCGACATTTCTCTTCTCTAAAGACTAATTCTCAACACCCTAATGGCTCCCAAGCTGGAAGAGAACGTAAACGAAGGCTATGAGCTCGTGCGAGGCGCATTCGACGACGGTGATCAGGAAATCAAATCAGTGATAACCCTAGTCAGCGATTCAGGACTGGAATTCTTGGTTTCAGAGCCAACCAAGATATGGAAGAAAGAAGTGATTGAATTTCTTACTGGAGCAACTGTGGACGACTCTGGATACAGAATCAAATCCAGAGTGCATGGAACCAAGGTCAAGGTTTCACCCAAGTCCTTGAGAAAGGTACTTCAGCTACCTAAGATTCAAGAAGAAGAGGAAGTGACTACATCTAAGACCAGAGAAGCACTCACTTGGTGTGGTCTTGATTCTAAGATGAGAATAGGTTCTGTCTTCAACAGAAAAGGCATGAACACTCAAGGCAAATTCCTGTCTGAAGTAGTAGGCAAGGTCATTCTTAGTAAAACTGGAGGGCATGACAGGGTGTCAGCCTCTATGTTCAGTATCATGACCAGAATCATCTTCAACCTTAAGACAGACTGGTCTATGATTGTCTTTGAGAAAGTAAAAGAAAGTCTGAAGAAGCCCAATCTGGGCAGGATAATAAGTCTCTACCTGGCTGGATCAATTCCAGAGGTAATGAGCTCTGCTGCAGGTAGTAAAATCAACCACATGAGAAGGATGGACATGAGAATCTTCTCCAGGTGGGAAAGGGTGCTGTCCAAGGAATTGACCACCCCAGAAAAGCAAGTTTCAAAGAAAGACTCTCCTCCCAGGAAGAAGAGGAAGACTGCTGCTGTGACTCAGGAGTCCTCCAGCAGCTCAGGCAGTGAAGAACATGTTGTTTTCACTCCTGAAAGTCCAGTAGATGTGGCTGCAGAGAAGACACCTGCTCCTCAAGAGCCAGATGAGATTCAGGGGGAGCTGCCTCACTCTAACCCCATCCCTAGGGATCCAAGCCAGGGGGAGCTTCCAGGTGTAGCAGAACCATCTACACTGGAGAGTGAGCAAGCCACCCTCCTCATTCAAGAGGTACTTGTTGACCTTAATACTTTGAATTTTTCTATAATAAATTCTGATTTGTCTGATGACCATCAGCCAACTCAGCAAGCAAACCAAGAACCAGATGTTGTTCTTCCAGACACATCTGTTGTGATACCTGATAAAGTGGTTGAAGAACCAAGTACATCTCCTGCACAGTCACCCCCAGAATACACAATGGAAGATCTATTTCTGAATTTAGATCAAGATGATTTTGATATGGAAAAGAATGCTGCTGATGCAGAGAAGGATGCTGCTGCTGAGGGGGAGAATTTGGATATTCAGGAAGAGCCTATAAGGCTAGATACTGAGAAGGCACAAGATGTGCACACTGAAAAATCATCCAGCCCTAAGGATAGGGTGGATATAGCCAGTACATCAGAATCTGAAGATGATGAAGCTGAGCAAGCTAAGAAGAAGAAGTTCTTTGTTTTCAAAAGAAGGAGTCAGAGCTATAAGAAAGCTCTACAAACTGTTGCACAACACTCCTTAGTTCAACAAGCTCCATCAACTGATTACAGTGCTCTACTGCTTGCCATGCAAATCAAGATGGATGAACAAAGGAAGGCTTTAGAAACTTATGTTGATGAAGGGCACAAGGCACTACAATCTGATCTGGGACAGGAAATCAAGTCAATAAGGTTTGAAATGAACCTTAATAAAAAGGAGATGACTGATTGTTTTACAAAGGGTGCTCATGCAGTGGTCTATCTGGCTAAACATCAAGAAACCATAAAAGAGAAGATAGAAGATATTGCACTAAAGCAAGGATATGTGTTGGAAAATCAATTGAGGATGAATGATAATTTGACTGCATCTCACAATGCAATAGTCACTGAAATCAAGAATAAGTCTACTGAACCATCAACCTCCTCTGCTGCTGCCAAAGCTGATTTTGATAAACTCTTTCAAGCTGAATTAACTGCTGTCAAGACTGCCATCAAGGATTCCCTAGAAGGTCATTTCTGAACAGCTTACCAAGCTTAGACCTTTCTTTAAAGAGGGCATAAGGTATTTGGACAGCCAAATCAGGTTCCAAAAAGATGATGTGAGAGATCATGTGGAACAAGAAGTCATAAAGGGGGAGAGGGTGTTAGTCAAAGCCAGTTCTGACCATGCAAAATGGATATCCAATTCCATCAGGGCTACACTGGGTTATCCTCCCCTGTGTGATGATGACAATGTAGCTGAATCTGGTATTCAAGGAACATATCTTGGAGGTGAGCAACAGGCAGTGGCTGATGTAATCTATCCACCTCCAGATTTTGAAATGGTTCATGCTGATGTAAGCACAATGTATAGTCCAACTGCTGGCAAGCCCAATGTTATTCTGGAAAAGGTTGTTCAACCTATCACAGCTGCTATGCAAGAGGCTTTGGACAAAGAAGAAGAGACTAGGCTATCAAAGAAGAAGTTCAGGGAACTTGCTGAACAAAAACCAGATTTTGAACAGTGGAGCCCTACTTCTAGGAACATCATTCTCACAGCCTGGAAAGCAGCCAAGGACAATGCCCATGAGAGGAACAAGTGGTTCTCAGAGGCTGAATGGAGGAAACATGAGAGTAGGCAGGAAGCCATTGTCCAACATAGAAGGAAGGCTAAGTTAGGAAAGCTACCTCCAACAGCTGTGGAGCCTAGCAAGTACTTTCCTAAGCCCTATCATTATTTTGAAAGGCAAAAGATCAAGGCTGAAGAACAGAAGAAGAAGGACTCCAAAGGGAAGAAGACTGCTGAAGCTGAGCCTGCTGCTGCTGCTGCTGTGAAAGCTAAATACAAGCTGGAAAAGGCATAGTCATTAAGGAACCAGAGCAGAATTAGATTAAGATTAAACTGAAGAATGTTGTAATCTGTTACATCAAACATTTTGTGTAAATCATTGAAAATGTATTAAATGTATGAACAATTTTTGTTAAACAAATTTCATGATTGTTCTGATGAATGTGTCTAATTCTTGTTTGTTCTGTAATGCTGAATGAGTATACATGTGTGCTTTATTACATGTTAAAGTTTAACTCTGTTGTCATATATCTGTTTTACTTCATTTTATAATTTTTAATTATGAGTGATGTATATCATTGACTAAGGGTTATGACTTCTCCAAATAGGGGGAGATTGTTGGGTACATTGGTCAAATGTACCTGATTTGAAGAAGCCTCACTTAACTCAATGATATGCATCATAGTGTATTTGATGTTTGTCTGAGTTACTTGTGCAGGTTAGGAATACACTGGACTAAAGCTAAAAATTCTAAGTCCATGTGTCGACACCCAGAGGGAAAGTGTCGACACTTGAGAAGACTTGTGTCGACACCCAGACAAGCAGTGTCGACACTTGGAGTCATTGTGTCGACACCTGGGAAGAAGAGTCGACACCAGTCAGAAAGTGTCGACACTTGGAGCTGTGTCGACACTCAGTGAAGAAGAATGCAGAAAAGCTGTGTCGACACTTAGCAGAAGTGTCGACACCTAGAAGAGCTGAGTCAACACCAGAAAGTGTCGACACTTGAAGCAAGTGTCGACACTCAGCAAAAGTCTGCAGAATCTAAGTACAAGTGTCGACACTCAACACAATGTGTCGACACTATGCAGAAGAGTCAGCACTTGAAGTTAGTGTCGACACCCAGCACAATGTGTCGACACTTAGCTAAAGACTCAGTATTTGAAGTAAGTGTCGAAACTCAGCACAATGTGTCGACACACAACCAGAAGAGTCAACACTTGAAGAAAGTGTCGACACTCAGCACAATGTGTCGACACTTAGTTGAAGACTCTACACTTGAAGAAAGTGTCGACACAAGGAGCTGTGTCGACACTTAGCAAAGAACAGAAAAGTTACAAAATATTCTAAGTACAAGTGTCGACACTAAAGGAATGTGTCGACACTCAGCTGAAGAAACAAGATTGAAGACTTGTGTCGACACCAAGAAGCAGTGTCGACACTTGACAGTTTCTACACATGAAGATGTGTCGACACAAAGGAGATGTGTCGACACTTAGAAGAATACAGTTGCAGAATGAAGTACAAGTACTTGTGTCGACACTCAATTTCAGTGTCGACACATGCAGAAGAAACTGTGTCGAGACATACAAGGAATTGTGTCGACACCTTGTAGACTTGTGTCGACACTTACACAACATGTGTCGACACTTGGCCTATAAGTGTCGACACTTAAGAACAGAAAGTCTCGACACTATCTGACAGTTAGAGGAATTTCAAGAAGTGACTGGTTGACAAGACAGCTGCCGATCCAGCCGGTCTACATCAACTGTCAGTGATATCAGAAGTCTGTTATGAACCGGACCAGCCGGTTACCATGAAGGAAGCCTATAAATAGGCACCCATAGTTTACAGACCAAGATTGATCGAGTGATTAAGGATTGTTGAAATAATATAGAAGTGGTTGAAAAAGTTTTTACAGAGAGAGTTCAGATCTTTGTAAAAGTGGTATATTGAGTATCAACACAAGAAGATCTTGCTGTGCATCAGCAGATCTAAGAAGTTGGAGAGAGAGAGCTCCAACCAAGTATTCAGTCTTTGGAACTAAGGCTGAGAAGAAGAATTCAGAGTCATCTGGATTTCAAGAAGCAGAGGTCAAGGAACAACTGCAGAAGATTCAGACTAATTCAGTTCTAATCAAGAAGCTTTGAAGGAAGCTAAGTCAGTTTGGATCTAACTGAGTTCTTCCAAGAACTCTTCAAGAATCTCTCAACTCCTCTCCTATTTTCTGAGTTGTAGAGTTAACTATTGTACTTTCTATTTTAACTTGTAGGATCCATTGGATCTGAGAGAATTGTAAGCCTATTTTATAAAGGCTGAGGGTAAGGCTTGGTTGCCTGAGTGTAGGAGTTGAAGAACTCTGAGTGTAGGCCTTAATTGGCTGAGTGTAGGCCTGGGTGGCTGAGTGTAGGCCTTTTGGCTGAGTGTAAGGCTTTGTGCCTGAGGTAGGAACCTAGTTTGGTTCTGAGTTAGTGTAGAAGTTTGGCCGAATCTAGTACACTGCTAGATAGGCGAAGGGGGAAAGTGGATGTACCCAAAGATTGGGGAACCACTATAAATTAGTGTGTCTGCTGTGGTGTGTTGTGCTGTGCTGTGGATTACTTGTTTGATTTCTGTAATAGTTGTTAGCTGTAATAATTGTTGTGCTGCCAACAAAGTTTTAAAAAGGCTTTGGTCACCTATTCACCACCCCCCCTCTAGGTGTTTAGGTACCATATCTTTCAATCTTCAATAAGGCGTTCGAGGCAATGAAGGTCGAGGCGACGAGGGTGCTGGCCTCGGATGGGCCCCTATTTGGATTTTCGGGGGAGAGGAAGGGGGCAAAAGGAGTACTGGGGCTCCATGTCTTGCTGGGGGGCAGTCATGAAATTGTAGGTTTGTCATCGTGGATGCCCACAGCAGCTACAACGCCATCTTTGGGAGGCCCCTCATCAGCGCTTTCCGCTGCGTCCCCTCGTCCTTCCACTAATGCTTGAAGTTTAATGCCGAGGGGATCCAGGTACAGGTCCGGGGTGACCGCAATGTGGCGCAGGAATGCTACGTCACCACCGTAAACTCCATCTTTTGGCAGGATGGAGCTAAGGATATGGAGCGGAGGATGGAGGCGGCGGAGCAAGAGGTCGACATGGACGAGATGGAGGTGGAGAGCGGTACCGAGTTAGAGGTGGCAAGAGGTGATCGTGAGGAGTTTGCTGAGGCAATGGCCGTGGAGGAAGAGGTGCAGGCAGAGGTTCTCGTCCGAGAGGAGAGGGACATCAGAGAATGTGGGGAGCAGTCCAGGCTGGAGGCTGCAGAAGAGGTGGTGGAGCTGGAGGTTCTCACCCATAGAGGCAGGGTGGAGAAGGTTCGCGTCAGCGGGGGTTGACCATGGAGGCTCAAAGCGGGATGCTGACATGCATCCTGAAGAATTTGTACATCTTCGCATGAAGTGCCGCAGAGATGCTGGGGGATGGCGCGGATGTGGCTTGCCACTGCCTCAACTTGGACCCGGGAGCACGCCCCGTCCAACATAAGAAGAGGTCCACCGCAAACAAGCTGGTCGAGCCCATCAGAGAGGAGGTAGCAAAGCTTCTTAAGGATGGCTTTATATCCGAAATCCAATACCCCTCCTGGGTCTCCAATGTAGTCATGGTTAAAAAAGGAGATGGTCGGTGGCATATGTGTGTCGACTTTTCATTGCTTAATAAATCGTACCCTAAGAACTGTTATCCCTTGCCTCGGATCGACGCGCTGGTTGATTCAGCCATTAGTTTTCTGTAATGAGTTTTTTAGATGCATTTTCAGGTTACCACCAGATCAGGATGCACCCCCGGACGTCAAGGACGTCTCATTCATCATGGGGGATGGGTGTTACTGCTACAAAATGATGCCCTTAAGCTGAAGAATGCAGGGATGACCTACCAAAAGATGATGGATAGGGTCTTCCGGGAGCAGAAGGGGAGGAACCTGGAGGTATACGTGGACGACCTCATAATGAAAAGCCAGGATGTGGATTCTGACCTTCGGGATTTGGAGGAAACCTTTGTGTTGGAACCTTAGGTTCTGATTTGGGTTAGGATCACTATTAGGATGATTAGTTTGACCCAAAATGTATAGTCTAAGGGTCATAGGGCTTTCCAAGTATTCCTCAGAAAGAATCCCAGAAGAAGTGCAGAAGAATTCCAGAGAAAATCAGTTTTGAAGTTCAGAAATTTTAGCTCACAGAAATAGTCGAACGGAGTTCAACTATTGCAGTCCAGAAATAGTCGAACGGAGTTCAACTATTGCAGTCCAGAAATAGTTGAATGGAGTTCAACTATTGCAGCCCAGAAATAGTCGAACGGAGTTCAACTATTGCAGTCCAGAAATAGTCGAACGGAGTTCAACTATTGCAGTCCAGAAATAGTCGAACGGAGTTCAACTATAGTCGAACGGAGTTCAACTATTTCTGTGTTCAGCTCTAAGAGAACAGATAACTCAGATGCAGGTCAATTATAGTCGAACGGAGTTCAACGATAGTCGAACTCAGTTCAACTATAGTCGAACGCAGATTGGAGAAGCTTTTTAGATTAAATTTTGGTGATTTCCTGTGCAGTTATTGGAGACAGCTGGCTAGAGTTATTCAAGGCTTAAGTAAAGGAATTTACAGCTAATATATTTAATGCTAAATATTCTTATGAATATAGCCGTTGGGAGGCTGCATTAAATATAAATCAATTCAGAGGTTTATTGTCAGTTACCTTTCCAAGACAGTTTCCTTTCTTGAAAATGTCTCTGCCGCATCAGACAAGAATTCAAATGACTTTCCTCAGCCCAGTGGATACATATATATATTTTATACAGAAGATAAAAGTGATAGCAAGATAGAAAAGATATATAGCAGAGAGGCTCAGAAATAACAACAAGAGACAGAGAGAGAAAAAGTAGGAAGACTTTTTCTCTCTACAAAAGAAGAACTCTGCAACAAGTTTTCAAACAGAGGAAATCAACTTCATCTTCTTCTTTTTGATCCAGGCTTTCAAGAGACAACATATTCAGATTTGTCTACGGAGCTTGCTGGAGATTTTCATCTAGTTGAAGGCCTACACCCTGAAGCAAAGCTTCCCAGCATTCATGAACTAATACATATTTTCAGGGGGAGCTTTGACAACATCACTGAATCCACATAGTCTTCTCATTTGATTTGAGAAAAGAATACTTTCATCACTCTCTCATCCCCATCTCTGTAAAGGGTTTTTCAAACTCCCTTCAAAAGTTTGTGATTGGTTTCTGAGACCTTATCAAAACTCAGTGGTGGCAAGACACCTGATCAAAAAATCTGGTTTGGTTTTTGAGCACCTTATCAAAAGCTCATTGGTGCCCAGGACACCTGATCAACTCATCCTGCAGTGGATTCCCATCAGGGTGGTAGAAGAGTGGATGTACCCAAGTTTAGGGGAACCACTATATTTCCTTGTGTCGTCTGGTTTACTTGCTCTATTTTCTTCCTTATGTGATGTGAATTTTATTTTGCATTTTATTTTCTAAAAACTCTTAAGCATATCAGATCTATCACCGCTCTTTCAATTGAAAGTGCAGCTAGATCTGATATACTCTAGAGGGGGGTGAATAGAGTATATGGTGCTTTGAAACTTTTTACAACAATTGTTGTAATAAGAGTGAGCAGGGAAGCAGTAATAAATCTAATCACAGAACTAAGTTAATGAAAAGCTAATCACAGAAAAATCAAGGCCAGAAACAAACATAAAGACAAGCAAAACCAGAAGACACAAGGAAATATAGTGGTTTCCCTAAACTTGGGTACATCCACACTTCTACCACCCTAGGTAGAAGAGTGGATGTACCCAAGTTTAGGGGAACCACTATATTTCCTTGTGTCTTCTGGTTTTGCTTGTCTTCATGTTTATTTCTGGCCTTGATTTTTCTGTGATTAGCTTTTCATTAACTTAGTTCTATGATTAGATTTATTACTGCTTCCATGCTCACTCTTATTACAACAATTGTTGTAAAAAGTTTCAAAGCACCATATACTCTATTCACCCCCCCTCTAGAGTATATCAGATCTAGCTGCACTTTCAATTGGTATCAGAGGGAGGTTGGTTAAACATACAATACCTGATTGGTTGTACAGGCTAACACCTGAACCCAAAGATCCCAAGTTAGATCTGCTTTCTTTTGTATTTTATTATTAGAGTTTGCTTTCACAAATCATGGCCCAAAACAAAGATTATGCTAGCACCAGACCTCCAGTGTGCAATCTATCCAAGTTTGCACTTTGGAAATCAAGGATCAGACTGTACATGAATTCTATTGACGAACATATTTTTAACTCTGTTTTGACAGTGTGTCCAAGACCCCCAGAGAACACAAGTACAAATGTTGTTCCACCTCCATAAGGAACAGATGCTGATATCAAGAGATGGAAGGTAGCTGATGCCAAGGCTATGAACATCTTGGCCCAAACCATGTCTGATGACATATTTCAAAAGGTGGCTGAATGTAATTCAGCAAAAGAAATTTGGGACAATCTCTCAGAAATAGTCTCAGTCTCAGCTGATGAGAGAAAGGATAGGAGATCCCACCTCATATCTCAATATGAGAATTTCAAGAAGGGAGAAACTGAGTCAGTGGGAGATATGTACAACAGACTCAGTCTAATAGTCAGTGAACTCAGAACATTGGATAAAGAGATTTCACTGACTGAACTCAATGACAAGATCCTAATGTGCTTCCCTAGCACTTGGGATTCAAGAATCTGGCCAATTAAGGATGCCAGAAGTCTGAATGAGATCACCACTAAAGCTCTATTGGGTAAGCTCAAATATTATGAGCTACTCATCAAAAATAGAGAAGAAGAACAGAAGGCTGCCTCACCAGCCACAAGAAAAGAGAAGACCATAGCCTTTAAGGCAACTGAAGATCAGCCTGAAGACAAAGTCACAGGCAATGATGATATTCTCAGTCTGTTGGCCAAAAGATTTTATAAGATGGCCAGAAAGGACTTCAGAAGGAGATCATACAAGGAACATGATAGGCAAAGGTATGACAAGTCCATTAATAATAATAATAAAGACATTGTTTGCTTTGTTTGCAGGAAACCATGGCACATAGTTCCTGACTGTCCAGAGAACAAGAACAAGGACAGAAGGGATAGGAAAGAAAGAAGAAAGGAGAAAGACTCCAAGAGGAATGGCAATGGCAAGCCCTCATCAAGCAAAAACAAACATACAAGAAAGGGGTTTGTTGTTGAATCCTGGAGTGAGACTGAAGAGGAGTCAGAAGGCTCATCCAGTTCCAGTGATGATGAGGGTGATGCAGAAGAAAAAGAGTTCTGCATGATGGCAATCAATGCCTCACAGCATAATTCAGAAGAAGAGGAGTCAGAGTCACACTCAGAGACTCAACCTGAAGAAGATCAGGTAATTGGTTCTTTTGATTTTAGTTCAGAGGACTTTAAATCTGAATTTAAAGCACTGTGTTTAGACCTGCTAAAGTCTGAGAAAGAAATTATCTCTCTCAGAAATCAATTATCTGAACACAATACTTTAAAGTCAGAAAACCTCAAACTCTCTCAGGAGTTGGAGTGCTGTAGGGAACAGATAGCTTCACTGAAAAGTGAGCTCTCTGAGGCCAAGAAGCATGAAGAATCCCTTAATGGGAGAAGCATCAAGCTGATGGACATCACAAGCACAGTGAACTCCAGATTCAATAGTACACTGGGCTTGGGTGCTTCATCCAGCCAACCCATAGTTCTAACAACTCCAATCAAATTCATTTCTGACAAAGGAAAGGGAGTTGTAGAGTTTGCTAGGAAAAATTCTGATCTGCCCCAGAAAACTAAGTCCCAGCAGAAATCGTCGAACGGAGATCGACGATCGCCAAACAGAGATCGACGATTGTCGAACGCAGATCGACGATCTCAAGCAAAATCGTCGAATGCAGCTCCAAGATCGTCGAACAGAGGTCAGAGCTCTGGAAAATTTTTCAAGGGCAAATCAAAATTCAATCCTAAGGGTCCTTCATCCCAAATCTTTAACCCTTATACTGAATGGATTATACCTCCAAGGAGATATCATCCTGAAGGATATAAGAGTCAACCTGGGATGTCCTTTATTTCAGAATTTAAAGGTTATCAACCTAGGCCCAAGGTAAACTGGGTCAAAAACAAATGAATTGTCTTATGTGCTGTGAATTTTATTTTGCATTTTATTTTCTAAAAACTCTTAAGCATATCAGATCTATCACCGCTCTTTCACTTTGTCATCCTGCGTATGTATAAGATGCGGCTGAACCCCCTGAAGAGCGTCTTTAGGGCCAAATAGGGGAAGTTCCTGGGGCATCTCCTCACCCCCGTAGGGGTCGAGCCAAATCCTGACAAGGTCAAGGCTAACATGGAGTTGGTGTCTCCGCAGAACGATAAGGAGGTGCAACGGTTGACAGGGAAGCTGGCAAGATTGAGCTGTTTCCTCTCCTGGGCCTGGGAAAAGTGCCCACCCCCCACCCTTCTTCAAAACACTAAGGGGGGGTCAAAAATTCGAGTGGACCAAGGAGTGCGGGGAGGCATTCCAAGATCTTAAGATGCTGTTGACGCAGGCTCCGTTTCTCCAAGGGCCGAAAGAGGGGGAGGACATATTTCTGTATCTAGGGGTTGGAGCGGAGGCCTTGAGCTCTGTCCTTGTTCGTGAAGAGGTGAAGAAACATCTTCCCATATACTACGTGAGCAGGGTCCTGAGGAAGGTCGAGCTACGATATCAAATCTTGGAGAAGCTGGCCTTCATCCCGATCATCTCGCCCGAAGGCTGCAGCCCTACTTCGAGGCAGACTCCATCCGAGTGGTGACTCACCATCCCCTCCACAACATCTTCAAGGGGGTGGAGCATTCGGGCAGGTTGGCCAAATGGTCGGTGGAGTTGAGCGAGTTCGACGTCTCCTTCATCTCCCGCTCTCGATCAAGGCCCAAGCAATGACAATGTTTTGGCCGATTACGTAATCGAGGTTGAAAGTGATGTGTTAGATCTGATATTCTCTAGAGGGGGGGTGAATAGAGTATTCTTAAATCCTTAAAATCTTTTACAGATTTTGCTATAATTGTGAAAGTGCATAAATAACTTAATAACATATAAACATAGCAATCCTAGAGAGTACAAACACAGCAAGAACAAAAAGAAGGGGCAACCAGACAACACAAGAAATTTATAGTGGTTCCCTAACCTGGGTACATCCAGTCCTCTACCACCCTGGTAGGAATCCACTCAGATTTTTGATCAGGTGTTTAACACCAATGAGATTTTGATCATGTACTCAAAAACCAAACCTCAAGTCTTTTGGTCAGGTGACTTGCAACCAAAAATAACTTTTGTAGAGAGTTATAACCTTTATACAGTTGGGGGGGGGTGAGAGATGATTGTGTCTTCTCTTTCTCAATATACAACTGAGAATACTTGTGGATGCGATTTTAGTAAATAGATCCCCCTATGATGTAGAATGGTTCGGGGAAAACCTGGAGCTTTGCTTCAGGGTGATAGGCCTTCAATAGTTCAGCCTTGATAAACAGCTGTTTAGGAACTTCTTTGACTGATAAAGTTATAGTTGTCCTTTGAAGTGTCCTGTAGTATTGAAGACATAAGACTCTTGATTTTGATTTGGTGTTATTCTTCTTCATATAGCTGATGATCTTCAGATATATGGCTTCTTTTCTGTATCAGAAATCTATGGAAGAAAGTGTAGAGATTTTCTTAATTCAGACTGATTGTCTTTTTCTTTGTCTGTCTATCTATCTTGTTCAGTCCGTCTATCAGAGGAAGAGAGAAAATTTCTTTTTCTATCTCCTGTCAAAGTTGGTCTTTCGAAATTTGAAATCCTCTACAATCAATGCTGACGTCCTTGAGAATAAACTGCATTGAATTATTTCTCCAACTGTCCCATGAAAAAATGACAAGCAATAATCCTAGAGAAGACCATAATCAATGCTCTGTCTAAAGGTTATATTCCAGAGAATATTTGAGCATTAATTACTCAGGAATTATTGCAGTAAGAATGTGATAGAAGGATGCAAAAAACTAAGTCTAGATTCGTCGAACTGATAATATAAATCATCGAGCTGAGTTCACAGTTCGTCGACCTGAGTTGCTGAGTTCGTCGACCAGATGACTTCTGTTCATCGAGCTGAGTTCTACGATCGTCGAGTAGAGAGCAAAACTATATTCTCTAGAAACTTTGCCTTTTCTGTGTATGGAGTTTGTCGAACTGATAACTGGTAACTGATTTCGTAGAGCTGAGAACCTTGAATTCGTCGACTGGAGATGATTCTGGACTTAGAAAAATTGAGAAACATCTGGAATAACAAGTTGAAGTAGAGAATCCAGAAATCATCGACCAGAGAACTAAGTTCGTCGACCTGAGTCTAGAGAACAAAGTCTCGACTTGGAATGCTGAAGATAGAGTCCAAAGATCGTCGACCTGAGAATCAAGTTCGTCGAGCTCAGCTCAAAGAATTTTCTCTGAGATCATCGGGCTGAGCATGACAATCGTCGACCTGAGTTCGACGAACGTCGAACTGATTTTACTGAGCCTTTGGCAAATCTCTAAGTATTGAGTCTCTGGCAGTCTGATTATGGCTGGTCCATGCAGTGTTGAAACTAAGGACTTAGCCTAGACTCTAGGACACAACTATGACTCTGGCTATACATGATGGGTTACAAGATCCTAACTTAGTGAACCTAGCCTAATTTAAACTAGGGATCCAACAATCTCCCCCTATTTGGGTTGTGTTACTAATTACAGACTCAGATTAGAACTGAAAATAAATAAAGAAAGAAATCATATATCTGGCAGAGATCAATAACACATGCAACAGATATATATATATAAATAAGCTTTCTTTAGAAATAGAAAGAAGTTTTAAAAACATAAATAAAATAAAATAGTCCAGAACTCCTTTCTTTTGCTTCTTTTCCTTTGGCATTTCTTCTTTGCTGTTGTCTCCTGGCTTAGTGAATACAATCTCTCTATTAGGATCAGAAGCTTGCACTTTAGTCATGGTCATGTCAGCAATCCCTATAATCTTCAAAGATGTGGCTCTGGGGACAACTGCTTCTGGGTGAAACTTCATGTACTCATCAACATTGAAAACTTGTTTGCTTTCTCAAACCTCTTAAGCTCTTCCTTCCTGTACTTAGACATTGTAGAATACTATTGGGTACATTGGATTAAATGTACCAGATTTGAAGAAGCCTCACCCTACTCAATGATATACATCAAGGTGTATTTGATGTATTTTGAGTTATCTTGTGCAGGTTAAGTAATTGCAGGGAAAGCTTAAAAGTTTCTAAGTCCATGTGTCGACACCTAGAAGAAAAGTGTCGACACTTATGAAGGCTTGTGTCGACACCCAGAGAAGCAGTGCCGACACTTGGAGTAATTGTGTCGACACCAGGAATGCAGAGTCGACACTAGAGGAAAAGTGTCGACACATACAGGCAGTGTCGATACTCAGTGAAGAATTGTCTAAAGAATCTATGTCGACACTTTGAAGCAGTGACGACACCCCGAGGAACTTTGTCGACATCAAAAGTGTCGACACTAGGAGGCTGTGTCGACACTCAGCAAGACATCAACAAAGTTCAAGTACAAGTGTCGACACTAGGAGGCTGTGTCGACACCCAGAAAAATATCAACAAAGATCAAGTAAAAGTGTCGACACTAGGAGGCTGTGTCGACACTCAACAAATTTCAAGAAAGTATAAGTACAAGTGTCGACACAAAGGAGATGTGTCAACACTCATCAAAGTCTCAACACAGAAGGAATGTGTCGACACAAAGGAGATGTGTTGACACTCAGCAAAAGTTCAACACAGAAGGCATGTGTCGACACAAAGAAGATGTGTCGACACAAAGAAGATGTGTCGACACTTAACAAGTTCAATACAAGAAGATGTGTCGACACAAAGGAGTTGTGTCGACACTTAGCAGAATTCAACTAAGTACTAAAGAAGATGGACTTGTGTCGACACACATGATCTGTGTCGACACATGTTGAAGAAGCAGTATCGAGAAGCAGATTCTACAACACCAGGAGTTGTGTCGACACCATGAAGGCTAGTGTCGACACATAGTCTACTTGTGTCGACACTTAGTCAATCAGTGTCGACACTTAAAGACTGACTGTCTCGACACTTTCAGACAGTTACAAAAAATTCAAGAAGTGACTGGATGACTTGACAGCTGCCATTCCAGCCGGTCTACTGCAACTGTCAGAGCTGTCAGAAAGTTGTTAGGAACCGGATCAGCCGGTCCCCTTGGAGAAAGTCTATATAAAGACCCTTCTCCTTTACAGATGGAAGAGATCGATCAAGTAATTCATTGAAGAATCAATTGAAGTGATCAAAAGATCTAAGAAGTTGGAGAGAGAGAGCTCCTTTTAAGAAGACAGCTATTGAACCAGGCTGTGAAGAAAGTTTCAGATTGAGATCTGATTCTTAAGTCAGCAGTGACTGAAGATCATCTGCATAGAGTTTCAACCCTACTGTGTTATAATTCAAGAAGCTTTGAAGAAAGCCAAGGGAGGTTGATCTCAGCAAAGTTCTTTCAAGAACTCTTCAAGAAACCAGACAACTCTTCTCTCTCAATCTGAGTTGTGGTTATATTCATTGTAATTTTAATTTTCTGTAGGATCCTTAGGGATCTAAGTTGTAAACCTGAAATTATAAAGGCTGAGTGGTAGGGCCTGTGTGCCTGAGTGTAGGAGATCCATTTCTCTGAGTATAGGCCTTGTTGAAGGCTGAGTGTAGGTCTTGGTGAAGACTGAGTGGTAGGGCTTTTGAGCCTGAGTTGTAAGAGTGGGATCACTCTGAGCTGTAGGAACCTATTTGGGGTTCTGAGTATAAGATCTGAGGATCTGAGAAATAGTGGAGAAGTTTGGCCGAATCTAGTACACTACTAGATAGGCGAAGGGGGAAAGTGGATGTACCCAGACCTTGGGGAACCACTATAAAATCTATGTGTTCTCTATGTGTGCTTTATTCTGTGACTACTGTGCTGTATTGCTGTGAAGAATTGCATATAATACTGTGTTTCTGCCTAAAAGTTTAAAAAGATTAAGGTCACCTATTTACCCCCCCCCCCCCCTCTAGGTGATTAGATACAATTTCTTTCAAGTGGTATCAAAGTGAGGTTACTCAAAAAGGACATAACAGTCTGAGTAAAAATCCTGTAGGCGGAATCAAGAATCAAGAAAATGGGTTCAACAGAGAATCACAAAGAACTAGGATCCATGAAGTTGCCAATCTGCAGAAAAGAGATCTTTAGCATTTGGAAAAAAAGGGTTAGACTGTTTATGGAAGCCTCTGTCCCTAGAATCTATATCACAGTCAAAGAAGGGTCATATGTGCCAATGAACGTATCAGTTCTGGATGCAAACCAGAGAACTCCTAAAGACTATTCAAAGATGACTAAAGATGAGATTATTCTGGCCACTATGGACAAGAGGGCTCAGAATATAATTGTAAGTGCAATAGATGATGCCACATTTCAGAATTTGATATACTGTAAAACATCAAAAGAAATATGGGACACACTGATAGTCTATATGGAGGGTTCGGAAGAGGTAAGACAAGACAGGAAGTCTTTGTTAAACCAAGAGTATGAGAGCTTCAGACAAGGAAGGTCTGATAGCATAACTGAGTGCGATAAGAAATTCTATAGGATAGTTATTGATTTAATGTCCTATGGAAGAGAATTCAGCATTTATGAGCTGAATGATAAGTTCTTGAGATCCCTAACTAAAGACTGGGATACTAAGATTTGTGTCATTAGGGAAATGGCCAAATTAGCAGACATTCCTCCTCCAACATTATTTGAAAAATTGTTATCATATGAGATGCAGTTAATGGTAAGGAAGGAGGCGGAGAAGACTAACAGAGTTGAGCACAAAGAAAGAGCTATGACTTTCAAGACTGAAGCCACTAGGAAATATAAAAGTAAGTCTCCATCTTCACCTCCAAAAGTTGCTGAGATTGAGACAGATGAGTCTGAAAGCAAGAATTCTGAAAGCAGTGAGAGTGATGAAGACTTTGCAGCTTTCACTAGACATTTTCAGAAGTTTCTGAAGAAGAAACAGTGGAGGTCTAAGCCATCCACTTCATAGAGGTCATCAAAGAATGATAGGAGAAAGCCCAAGTCAAGTAAAACTACATCTTCAAAGATAGTTTGTTATTGTTGTAACAGACAGGGACATGTTGTTGCTGACTGTCCAGAGAAGAAGAAAGAGTCAACTGATAAGAAGAAGACTCAAATCAAGGGCAAAAAGTAAAGGTCCTTTGTTGCTTAGAAGGACAAAAGTCTGTCTAATATGTCATCTTCAGAATCAGATTCAGAAGCTGAAGCTTATATTGGACTGTTTGCTGAAGAAGAGGAAGATGAGTTCATACAATTAATGAACTCAATATATGAGCAAGAGGACAATCAGTGCCAGGGACTGATGGCCATATCAGAAGGAGACAAAATCCAGGATCAGCCTGGACCAAGTCAGGTAAAAAATTGTTCTGCTAGTTCAATTTCTAGTACTGAGTCAGATTCAGATACTTCAGCATCAAGTGATGTTAGTGGATCTAAATCTGAAGGAGATATTCATCAGTTGATTGATGAATATAGAGTAGTGTTGCAAGCTTTGAAGAAAAGCAAATCCTTGGCCAAGAGTCAGGCTAAGGAGATTGTTAATCTCAAAGTGGCTGCAACAGATTTTGATAAGTTGATTGATCATAAATTAAATGAAATAGTCAGACTGAAGCACATTACAGTTATTCAGATGGGGACTATAACATTTAAAAATGATCAAATCAGAAATCTGGAGATTAGTCTTCAGAAAGAGAGATATATAGTAGCAAGGTTTTCTAAACCAAAGTCTGTTCTACCTTTGATAGATGAGTTCATTTCTCAAAAGGGTAAAACTTGATTGGGGTTTACTAAACCTGCCAGGACTGTACAGTCCAAGTCTAAGGGCAAAGCCCCAGTACTCAATAAGAAACTTGTTGTAGATAAAACAGCCAGGGTTGTACCTAAACAAAGGTACAACAGATTTGAGTGCTGGTGTTGTGGCAAGGTAGGCCACTTTGCCATAGACTGTTGGCACAATTCAAGTGTCAAGGTGAGTTGCAATCTGCCTGCTAGAAAAGCTACATGTAGTTTTGTTAAGATTCAGACTAACTTGCATCAAGGACCAAAGACGTTTTTGGGTTCTAAGGTAAGTAATCTATTTTGCAGGTGAGTCTAAGTGGCCATGCCCCAATATGGTACTTGGACAGTGGATGTTCCAGGCACATGACTGGAACTAGGGGATTGCTAAAGGACTATACACCAATCAAGGATGGTCCTAAGGTCACCTTTGGTGGTTCTGAAAAAAGGAATCATCAAAGGCTTTGGTAACATTTCTAGTAATCTTATTACAATTACTCAAGTGGCTTATGTTAAAGGTTTGAAACACAACCTCATTAGTATAAGTCAGCTGAGTGATTTAGGATATGACATCTCATTTGTCAAATATGGTTGTCATATCAGGAGGTCAAATGATCAAAAGTTCATTCTGACAGGTTATAGGAAGAGAAATGTCTATTGTCTAGACATTATGTGTGAGAACAATGTTTCTCCTGTGTGTCTTGTAGCTGATGAGAAAGTCTCTCATTGTGTCAAATGGCACAAGAGAATAGCCCATCTTAACTATAAGACAATTGGTCAACTCTATAGTACAGAGTTAGTGAGGAATGGTCCTCAAGTTAAGTGTAAAAAGGTTGGGATATGCTCAGCTTGTCAAAAGGGCAAGCAGACCAGATCCACCTTTAATAGCATTGAGAACAAAGATGCTGTGAGGTGCCTATACCTCTTGCATATGGATCTTTTTGGTCCTATGCCAGTTCACAGCCTAGGTAGGAAGGTCTATACATTTGTGGTAGTTGATGACTACTCAAGGTATTCCTGGGTATTCTTCCTAAGGAAAAAGTCTGAAACACTTAGTATCTTTTATGGTTTTGTCAAACAAATTCAGAATGAGTTAAATAGTACAGTGGTCAAAATAAGAAGTGACCATGGTACTGAATTCCAGTCTGATAGTATGACAAAGCTATGTGAAGAGTTTGGGATATTTCAGGAATTTTCCTCACCAAGAACACCTCAGCAAAATGGTATTGCTGAAAGGAAAAATAGAACCTTGATTGAGGCCGGTAGAACCCTATTAAGTGACACATCTCTCCCTGAATATTTCTGGGCTGAGGTAGTAAACACTGCATGTCATGTAATTAAGAGGGCTACTATCACCACGAACCACAATAAGACCCCCTATGAGATTGTGAAGGGCAGAAAACCAAATATATCTTACTTCAGTATCTTTGGTTGTAAATGCTATACACTTAACAATGGTAAGTCTTACTTAACCAAGTTTGCTGCCAAATCCGAAGAGGGGATCTTTGTTGGGTACAGCAACAATAGTAAGGCTTATACGGTCTATAACTTGACTACTCAATTTGTAGAAGAGTCAGTACATGTAGTGTTTGATGAAGCTACACTCATTAACAATGAATTGTCTAGAAGTGTTTGCAGCTCTACAGGTGTGACTGAGAAGATTGACAAGCTTACTATTGAAGAAGGATCTACTACAAGTCAGCAAGTGGATGATAGTGGCTGTTGTCCAGTGGGAGTACTTGATACTCCTGATGCTGAAGAAGACCAAGGAGGGCAGCAAGTTGAAGAAGCTGAAGGAGTACAACCTGAAGACATGCTGCCTCCAGCAAATAGACATCTAAAAGATCATCCAGCCAATCAAATTATTGGTGATCTCAGACAAGGGGTACAAACAATGAGCAGAAATCTAAGTTCAGTACTCTACTCCAGTTTTTTATCCCAAGTAGAGCCAAAGAAATTTGAAGAAGCCATCCTAGACCCTCATTGGATTGAGGCTATGCAAGATGAGCTGAACCAGTTCAAAAGATGCAAAGTCTGGGAGCTAGTTCCTAAACTAAAAGATCACAATATAATTGGAACCAAGTGGATCTTTAGGAACAAGTTGGATGAACATGGAGTGATTATAAAGAACAAAGCAAGACTTGTTGCAAAAGGATATAGGCAGGAAGAAGGTATTGACTTTGATCAGACCTTTGCTCCAGTAGCCAGACTGGAGGCAATAAGGATGTTCATGGCCTATGTAACCTATCAAGGGTTTAAAGTATACCAAATGGATGTTAAGTCAGCCTTTCTGAATGGAAATCTGAAGGAAGAAGTCTATGTAGAATAGCCATCAGATTTTGTAGATTCTATCAAACCTAATTATGTCTATAGACTTAGGAAGGCTTTGTATGGGTTAAAACAAGCCACTAGGGCTTGGTATGAAACCCTGTCTAGTTTCCTCATTGAGAATAAAGTCACAAGGGGGAAAATAGACAAGACACTATTCCTTAGAGAATCCAGAGGCAAGATCATCCTAGTCCAAATATATGTAGATGACATCATATTTGGGTCTACAGAAAGTGGTCTTTGTAGAAAGTTTGCAAAACTTATGCAAGGACAATTTGAAATGAGCAGTATGGGGGAACTTAAGTTCTTCTTGGGTCTCCAAGTTAGACAGACTGAGGATGGTTTATCCATATGACAGTCAAAGTTCACCCTAGAATTGATAAGGAAGTATGGTATGGAATTATCCACTACCATGAAAACTCCTATGGGGTCTAGCATGTCTCTAAGAAAAGATGATGCATGGAAACCTGTAGATGAAACTTTGTATAGAGGGATTGTTGGCTCCCTATTATATTTGACTGCAAGTAGACCGGATATTATGTATGCTACATGTGTCTGTGCTAGGTACCAAGCTTGCCCTAAAGAATCTCATTTGACAGCAGTCAATAGAATTCTGAGATATCTTAAGGGCACTCCTTATCTAGGCCTTTGGTACCATAGGAATGGAGAGTTTGAACTGACAGGTTATTCAGATGCAGATTTTGCAGGCTGCAAGGAAGATAGGAAAAGTACAACAGGTACCTGTCAATTCCTAGGTGGAAGGCTGATATCATGGAGTAGCAAGAAACAAACAAGTGTGGCTATCTCCACAGTAGAATCAGAGTATGTTGCTGCAGGAAGTTGCTGTGCTCAACTTCTATGGTTACAACATCAATTATAAGATTATGGTATTCAAGTAAGTAGAACACCTCTAATTTGTGATTCTACTAGTGTTATTTTTATTGCAAACAATCCTATCTCCCATAGTAGGACTAAGCACATAGAAATAAAATACCATTTTCTAAGAGAACATGTGGAAATAGGAGATATTTCACTAGAGTATATTAGTACAGAAAATCAACTAGCTGACATGTATACTAAGCCCTTAGATGAAACCAAATTCAATAAATTTAAAATTGAATTAGGGATGATAAACATAGAATAAGTTTTCAAAATTGGCTAAGTAAAAAGGTGTCGACACACAGAGTTGTCTGTGTCGACACATAGAAGTGGTGTCGACATTTCATAGAAATGGTGTCGACACTTCTAGGAAGTCTTTGTCGACACTTCAGAGAATTAGTGTCGACACATGCAGTGTAGGTGTCGACACATCTAAGGTGGTGTCGACACTTAGACTTTACATAGAATTAGTCTACTAAAGTCTCGACTAAGTGTCGAGCTAAGTGTTGTCGACACATATACAAGTGTCGACACATATATTCTGTCGACTATGCTTATGTCGACACATAGTTGTCGAGACATTATAAGTAAGTGTCGACACTTTTCCACAGTGTCGATACAATTTAAGTCTTTTAACGCGCCCTTTCATCTTCGATTCTAGAAAGGTATAAATAGGTTTTCACCATTGTTTGTTGACACGCTCACCAAAGTTTCGAGACCAAACTTGTGTGTCGACATCTCTCTTCTCTAAATTCAAATTTCTTCAAACCCTAATGGCGCCCAAGCTAGAAGAGAATATGAATGAAGGATATGAACTCGTGCGACACGCATTTGATGACGCAGAACCTGAAATCAAAGGCGTGATAACCCTAATAGAAAAGACTGGGTTAGAATTTCTTGTTTCAGAACCGATCAAGATCTGTAAGAAGGAGGTCCTGGAGTTTCTGAATACAGCATCACTAGATGAATCAGGACTTAAGATTAAGTCAAGAGTTCATGGGGAAAAGGTAAAGGTCTCACCTAAAAGTCTAAGAAAAGTTCTTCAACTACCAAGGACAAAGGAAGAGGAAGATGGTTGCTTCTACGACTAGAGAAGCATTGACATGGTGTGGTTTGGACTCAGACCTGAAGATAGGATCTGTGTTCAATAGAAAGGGAATGAATATGCAAGGCAAGTTTCTATCTGAGATTGTGGGTAAGGTTATCCTGTGCAAGCCTGGAGGGCATGTCAGAATTTCAGCTCAAATGTTTAGTCTCATGACAAGGATAATATTCAAACTAAATACTGATTGGTTTGTAGCTGTGTTTGAGAAGATAAAAGAGAGTATTAAGAAGCCCAATTTGGGTAGAATACTGAGTTTATACCTAGCTGGAAGTATTCCAGAGGTGATGAATCAAGCAGTTGGATCCAAGATTAACCACATGAGGAGAATGGATTTGAGAATCTTCTCTAGGTGGGATAGAGTACTAACCAAGGAACTGCCATCTCCAGTAAAGGATACACCCCAGAAAAAGAAGAAAAAGACAGCCCCAGTGGATCAAGAATCCTCAAGCAGCTCTGAAGAGCAAGTTGTTTTTACTCCTGATGAAGAAGACACTGGAAATGCTGGACAATCTCCAGCTAGACAAGAAGATACACAAAGGCAGGGGGAGATACCCTCAGCTAGATCAGTTCACCTGGATCCACTCCAGGGGGAGCCTCTAATGATGGATGAACCAACTCCCTTAGAGAGTGAAAGGGCTACCAAAACTATACTGGAGGTAATAACTGAAATTAGTAAATTAGATTTCCCTATTGAGGATGATGTTTTGTCTGATTCATTACCTAATGTTAATCAGCAAACACAGACACATAGCCAACCCCAAGATGTGGTCATGGAGGACACATCTGTAGCTGAGAAAGAGGTATCAGCTGCTCCTGAGATCAGGGATTCACCAAGTCAACCTCAACAAGAGTTTACATTGGAAGAGCTGTTCCCAGACTTATTACAGACTGACATTGAAGTGGAAAAAGTAGCTGTTGAGGGGGAGCAGGTAGATCTTCAGGGGGAGCAGGTTAGGTCTCAAGAGGAGACAGCAAATAAAGGACCTGAAGTGCTAAAGGATGCTGAGCCGGTTCCTAGGACTAACAAGGATTTACCTTCAAGCCCTAAGGACAGGGTTGATATAGCTAGCACATCTGCTTCAGAAGATGAAGAGGCTACAAGAGCCAAGAAGAGGAAGTTCCAGGTCTTCAAAAGAAGAAGCTAGAACTATAAGAAAGCTCTACAGATAGTTGCCCTACAGCCAGCCATCACTACTGATTACAGCTCACTAATGGTGGCTTTACAAATTAAGCTGGATGAGCAAAGACAAGCTCTAGAAAAGTATATAGATGAAGGGCAAAAATCCCTATAATTTGATCTGGCCCAGGACATCAAATCAATCAGATTTGAGGTGAATCTGAACAAGAAAGAAATGACTGACTGCTTCCATAAGGGAGGAAATGCAGTAGTCTATCAGGCCACTCATCAGGAGAAAATCAAAACACAAGTAGATGATCTGGCAGTGAAGCAAGGCTATGTCCTGGAAAATCAAATAAGAATAAATGAAAACTTGACTGAATCACATAATGTGATAGTCACTGAAATGAAGAATCTTGCTTCTGCCCATACTACAGCCCTGACTACAGCCAAGACAGAATTTGATAAAGCATTACAAGAAGGAATCACTGATGTTACTTCTGCACTCCAGGATTCTCAGAAGCTAATCACTGAAAAGCTCCAAAGGTTGAAACCTTTTTACAAAGATGGAGTCAACTATCTGAATGCATAGATAAGGTTTCAGAAAGATGATCTTAGGGATCACATTAAAAGAGAAATCATAAAGGGGGAGAGGGTATTAGTCAAGGCAGGCTCTGATCATGCCAAGTGGATTTAAAATTCCATCAGAGCCACCCTTGGATATCCACCCTTATGTGATGATGACAATGTTGCAGAGTCTGGTATTAATCCTGCATATCTTGGAGGAGAGCAAGCTGAAGTGGCTCAAGTGATCTACCCTCCACCAGACTTTGATATGATACATCAAGATATACAGACAATGTATAGCCCTCCTGAGGGAAATCAGAATGTCATCATTGAGAAAGTGGTTCAGCCTGTGCCAGAGGCAATTCTGAAAGAATAAGAGGCCTTATTAAAAGAACAAGAGACTCAATTGTCTAAGAAAAGATTCAGAGAGCAAGCTGAATTAAGGCCTGATTTTGAACAATGGAGCCCCACTTCCAGGAATATTATTTTGACTGCTTGGAAAGCTGCTAAAGATAATATTCTAGATAGAGGCAAATGGTATTCTTACCTGGAGTGGAGGAAGCATGAGAACAGGCAAGAGGCTATTGTTCAATACAGAAGAAAGGCTAAGATGGGAAAGCTACCTCCTACTTCACAGGAGCCTAACAAGTACTTTCCAAAGCCTTATCATTACTTTGAAAGGCAAAAGATCAAGGCTGAAGAATTGAAAAAGAAAGATCTTAAAGGGAAGAAGCCTGCTGCTGCTGAAGATGCTGAAGCCCCAGTCCAAGCAAAGATACAATCAGGAAAGGGCATTGTGATCAAGGAGCCTGAGCAGCATTAAGATAGAAATTTTTCTTAAGTTTACTATGTGTAATCAGTTGTATTCAACTTTTTGTAAACTTTTGAATGATGAAAATGTTGAAGTTGTTAGAACAATGTGATATGTGTTAAATCTATTTCATTAATGTTCTGAGATATTTGTGTATACATGTTTTGTTTATACATGTTTATGTACTTACCCTATCATTTAATATTGTTTTACATCATACTGTGAATTTGTTATGTATGGTGTATATCATTGACAAAGGGTTATGACTTCTCCAAATAGGGGGAGATTATTGGGTACATTGGATTAAATGTACCAGATTTGAAGAATCCTCACCCTACTCAATGATATACATCAATGTGTATTTGTTGTATTTTGAGTTACCTTGTGCAGGTTAAGTAATTGCAGGGAAAGCTTAAAAGTTTCTAAGTCCATGTGTTGACACCTAGAAGAAAAGTGTCGACACTTAAGAAGGCTTGTGTCGACACAGAGAAGCAGTGTCGACACTTGAGTAATGTTGTCGACACCAGGAATGCAGAGTCGACACCAGAGGAAAAATTGTCGACACATACAGGCAGTGTCGACACCTCAGTGAAGAATTGTCTAAAGAGACTCTGTGTAGACACTTTGAATCAGTGTCGACACCCAGAGGAACTTGTCGACATCAAAGTGTCGACACTAGGAGGCTTGTCGACACTCAGCAAGACATCAACAAAGTTCAAGTACAAGTGTCGACACTAGGAGGCTGTTGTCGCCCAGCAAAATTTCAACAAAGATCAAAGTAAAAGGGTCGCCAACTAGGAGGGCTGTGTCCAACTCAACAATTTCAAGAAAGCTAAGTACAAGTGTCGACACAAAGGAGATGTGTCGACACCACATCAAAGTCAACACAGAAGGAATGTGTCGACACAAGGAGATGTGTCGACTCAGCAAAAGTTCAACACAGAAGGAAATGTCGTACAACACAAAGAAAGATGTGTTGACACTTCAACAAGTTCAACACAAGATGATGTGTCGACACAAAGGAGTTCGTGTCGACACTTAGCAGATTCACTAAGTACGAAAGAAGATGGGACTTGTGTC